>VZQC01010255.1:1881618-1973270 GCA_009823505.1 Rhizomys pruinosus
TGTTTTTCTTTCTTTCTTTCTTTCTTTTTTTTTTTTTTTTTTTGTTAAAGGGACTGGCCTCTGGGAGGGAGTGGGCGAGCATATGGCTGGCTATGGAGCACCCAATCCCAGAGCTCTGTGGTGCAGCCTCTGGCTAAACCCCAGGACTGTCAGCTTTGTTCTGCTGTATAAACAAACAAGGTGGCTTTGAGGGGATGATGCAAGGACAGGGTGGTAGGGGAGCTGTGTGGTGAGCCTCCTAATTAGCTCTGGCTTTGTTACTCAGCTTCAGCCTGATCTTCTCGGCTTTAATCTGGATTTGCTGAAATCTGACGTGCCCTGCAATCTCTCCCACACCCCACACCTCCCTGCTCTTCCTCTGGGCTTTGGGGCCCAGAGCTTTGTAGCCTGGCTGGGTGGGGTGGGGTTGGGGGCTACTCCTCAGGACCCATCTGGGCTGATCCACTAGGGTGCGAGTTCCAGGGCTAGAGATCTGGGAGCACAGGGGGACGTACCACTGTTTGGAACCCATTGGGGAACACTACAGATACACTTGGCTGTGTTCCTGGATCTTGATTCCAGAAGGCACCAAGGAACCCTGGGAGATGGCTCTAGTCAGATAATCCTGGGTTTAGGTCTGCTACTTATTGGCCCGATGGCCTTAGACAAGTCACTGTGACTCTCTAAGTCTCCCCTCTTCTTGTGAAAAACTGTGCTAAGAGCTAGGGAGACGGCTCAGCAATTAAAAGCATTGACTGCTCTTGCAGAGGACCTGGGTTCAATTCCCAGCACCCACATGGCAGCTAACAACCTCCGGAAACAAGAGTTCCAGGGAATTTGACGCCCTCTTCTGACCTCCACGGGCATCAAATACCCATGGTACATTTACATGCATGCAGACAAAACAGTCATACACATAAAATAAAAACAAATAAATTTTAAAGAATTTAACTGGGTTAAGGGCACAGGTCCATGTAGACAAACGGCAAAACATTCTGCACAGAGGGGAACCCTGGGAAACTGCAGTGTCAGAGCAGCAGAGGCTGCCTCCTTCCCTCTCTTCCTCCCTCCCTTCCAGTAGGCTGCAGAGGCCACTTCCCTACCTGGTTCCCCAAAGCAGGTGGCTGGGGCCCCAAAAGGCCAACCAAGAAGGCGCTTAGGGGTGTGTGCAGAGCCAGCTGTTGGCTTCCTCTCTGTTCAGAACTCTCTCTGCCTCTACCTCCTCCCTCTAAACCCAACTCCTTTTGAAAAAGCTCCCCAAAGAGAGATGGTTATCTTAGGAAACAAGCAGAAGGCTGAAGCCAGGCTGCTGCTTACCTGGTGTAGGCCCTGATTTGGCCATGGGGAAGGATCCTCTTTGCGTTTTTTGATAGGAACCCAGCTTGGGCAGAGACATTGTTTTCTGTCTGCACCAAGTGATGGAGGCCTGGTGGTGGGGGCAGGAAACACACCCCGGCGTGCTAAGTGCCTCCCCTTCTCTGTCTTTGTCACCTGAACAAGTGGTGAATATGAGTCAAAAAAAAATAAAATAAAATTTAAACCTGTCTTTCTTAAAAAGAGAACTGACGTGCCTGAAAAGGTAACGCTGACTATGCCTTTACCATTTCTCAGCTCAAGTGGCCTGTGACAAACACACACACACACACACACACACACACACACACACACACACACACCAGCAAAGGCTTTGACCCAGCCTGGTACAGCCAGAGAACGACCAGGAGGGAGCCCTGAAGACCCCATCTCTGGTTTCCCTTCTCCTGCCAGGCAAGGCTAAGGTTATTCAACCTCTCTGGACCTGAGTTTTGTCCTCTGTAAAATGGTTCAGAAAATCCCTGCTCCGTTTGCTGTAGAGCATTGTTGGATGTAGGGTTGGCCAACGAGAACCATCTAAAGAAAGTGCTTTGTTTCTTTCTTTTCAATGTTGAGGTCTTGTGTATGCCAGACCAGTAACCTACCACTAACCTGTACCCACAGCCATTGGGAAACTGTTTTTGCTAAGGATGTGATTATTCTCATTATTTTTTGTCTGTTATTATTATTCTTTTCAAAACTGGGCCTCCCTATCCCCGCCTGATCCCTGGCTGCATTCCTTACTGTGCAAATAGTCCTTTATAAACATGGCATCTGGGGCTCACAGACTGCTGTCTCTCAAGATTGTGATCACCGTTCTAATCACTCCCCCCCCCCACTTTGCTTTTCTGGACTGACCAGAAATTAAGAATTTTGGCTGATCCACGAACTAAATGTGTGATGTGGTCAGATGTGGTCAGAACTCTAAAAATGATAGGAGGGGAGAGAAAGTTGAGATTACTCTTCTGTTATGCTTGAATCACAAATATTTGAAGTGCCAATTTATAGTTGGTCTCCTGTATTCATTAGATAACAGAAGTAATAAAAATTGTACCCAAGATCACTGGGAAGATTTACTGAATGAGTGAAAGACTACTGGCTGGTTTGATTTTTCCGTGATACTTCTTTGTTTAAAAAAAAAAAAGTTTCTTGAGAAATGCAGGTGGCATTTTGATTTTATGCTCACAAAGGTGGAGGAATGTAGCTTTTCTTAGGGTCCTGATGGCACGTTGCATGCAGAGAGCTCTGACACAAAGGCCAGATGGGCAGGTTAATTACTGGACGAGAGAGGCCCAGGCCCAGCAGGAAGATAATAACAGTCCCAAGCAAAGGATACCAGAAAGGAAACCGGGACCAAGGCCAGACAGAGGCGAGTTGCTCAGTGCACAGCGTGGCTAACAGGATTATGGCCTTTCTGCCCCTTGCCTGCTGCCCCTGCCATTGTTCTCCTGCAGACAAAACAGTTCTCCAGCTTTGTTCTTTACCCAGACAGAAAAGCTGCTGAAAAATGGAGCATTTGGGTATACACTGTGCATCATGGGAAGGTTTTACCATTATGTGAGGAAAATAATCAACAGGTGAAAACAACGGAGCTGAGATGTTGAAGCAGTACAGGGAGGGGTTCAGGATGGAACCAAGCAGAGAATGCACGTGGACCCTGTGCAGGACGATCCCCAGACCAGTAGAAGGGGTGCGTGGGAAGCATATCAAGATTCTAAAGAACCTGCACCTGGCTCTTGATGGCGTTTGCCTTTTGGGAAGCAGCATTGTAAGGGAATTGGCATGGAACTGGACAGATGGAGAGAGGGTTAAGAGTGCTTGCTTCTCTTCCAGCAAGACCTGACTTCAGTTCCTAGCACCCACATCCGGTGACTCACAGCTGTAAGCCCAGCTCTAGGAAGATCTAATGCCTCTGGCCTCCCAGGATGCCTGTACTCACGTGCACCATAACCACACAGAGACACACACATAGTTAAAAATAAAATAAGGGTCTGGAGAGATGGCCTAGCGGTTAAGAACGCCGACTGCTCTTGCAGAGGACCCGGGTTCGATTCCCAGCTTCCACATGGTGGCTGAGAGCCATCTTTAACTCCAGTTCCAGGGGAATCCGACACCCCCTTCTGACCTCTGTGGCATTGCGCAACATGGGTGCACAAACCTACACGCAGACAGTACATTCATATACATACAAAATAAATAAAATTAAAAAAATAAAAACAAAATAAATCTTTAAAAAAAATAAGTGAATGAGTGTTGTAAGAAAATTCTGTGCTGGATTTCTATAGGGCTTAACTGTATATTATTTATAATACGCATCCCTTTCAGTCACCTTGAAATAGTCATGAACAAAAATCCATGCATCTATGGGGCTGGGGAGATGGCTCAGCCATGAAAGGGATCACTGTATAAGCCTGAGGAACTGAGCTCAGAGCACCAGTGCCCGTGTAAAAAGCCAGGCACAGTGACGTGAGCCTTGGGGAGGTGGAGACAGGGGGATGGGGATCTCTGAGGCTCACCAGTCAGCCAGGCTAGCCAAATTGGTGAGCTCTAAGTTCAGCGAGAGATCCTGTTTCAAGAGCAAATAGAAGGAAAGAAAGAAAAAGGAAAGGAAGGGAGGGGGGAGAGAGTGAGAGAGAGAGAGAGAAAGAAAGAAATAGAGGAAAATACCTGATATCAATCCAACCTCTGGCCTTCACAAGTACAGGTCATGAACACACACACACACACACACACACACACACACACACACACACACACATCTATTGGAAGAAAGACAAAATTTTGGCTTGGGCCATGGTCATTTGCAGATTCACAGATGTATGGACCCAGAGGTCATTCATTTGATGACGGACATTTATCACATATTACTGTGTCCAGAACATCACGGGACAGCACAAGAAGGTGGCCAGCTGCTTCAAGATACATGAAGGACTGGGGGCAGCCAGGCAAAGCTTGGGCTGTACCACACTTCCACTGCAAGCAGGGAGGAAAGTGAGGGTGCCCACAGAGGTCGTGGCTGTGTCTGTCTCCCAGGCCAGCTGGGCCTCTCTCTCTGGATGCTGTGTATCTGCACAGATGAGTCCTTGGACCACACTGAAGTCTGGAGGAGCTGTTCTAGAAACTACCTCAGGCCATGCCCCACCCTTCCCACCCCCTCATGAGATTCCCAGTGCAGAGAACACAAACACCCTTCTGGGGTCCTCCAGGACATGCCGAGCTAGCCACAGTCTGTGCTCTCCCCTTCTCCTCTCTCCTCCTAGCTCATAATAACCCTTTGACCATTTTATGGTTCCTTACAAGCTATGCTCTCTGCTGTCCCAGGACCTTTGTACATGCTATTCCTCCAGCTTTGGCCTTTCCTTGGATCCTTGGTTCTTACCTCTGAGGTTTCTCTGACTGCTGTCTAAAGGATATGGCATTACTAACCCTTGGGAACTCATTTGTCTCTCTCTCTCTCTCTCTCTCTCTCTCTCTCTCTCTCTCTCTCTTGAGACAGGGTCTCCCTATAGCCCCAGCTGGCCTGGAGCTCCCTCTGTAGACCAGGCTGGCCTTGAATTCACAGGCCTGCCTCTGCCTCCTGAGTGCTAGGATTAAAGACATGCACCACTACGCCCTGCTTAAAAACGTTTCTTAGCCGCCATGTGGGTGCTGGGAATCGAGCCCAGGTCCTCTGCAAAAGTAGTCGGTGCTCTTAACGGCTGAGCCATCTCTCCAACCCAAGTTTGTCTCCTTTATATCTGACCAGAGTTTTGAACATGTGTGCGTGTGTGTGTGTGTGTGTGTGTGTGTGTGTTATGTGTGCCTGTATACATACAGGTGCACCCATGTACATATGTATGTGTTTATACATGCATGTGTGTGGAGGATAGCAGTCAATGTCCACCTTATTTTTTGGAGACAGGATCTCTCTCTTACCTAGAGCTCAGTGACTAGCTGGCCAGCAAACACCAGGAATCTTCCTGTTTCTGTCTCTCCAGAGCTAGGATCACAGGCACACATCACCACACCCCATTCTTCATGCAGTGCTGCAGGTCCAAACTCAGGGCCTCGTCCTTACACAGCAAGCATTGTACTGACTGAGCCACCTCCTCAGCTCCTGTGATCCTTATGCTGACTGAGTTCCTCGCTGAACTCTAAGCACTGTCACCAGTCTGCCACAGAGTAGCAACAGGATTTGACAAGTCCTCAGGGCTGGATAACTGTGGCTCCCATCTTCTCCCAGCTGTACACTCATGACACTGGTGTGCAAATGAGAGCTTTGAGCTGGGACACTTAGGAGCACACATACACACACACACACCTCAGCTTCCTCTTCTGTAAACTGGAATTAGATAATCCATTAAATATGGTAATTTGATGATCTATATGGTATTTTGCTCATCTATTAGGAGTTAAATACAAAGACTATGTGAAAAGCATACTGCATCACCACTACCACCATCACCATCATCAGGCTCGTTATCCCAGAGGAACATTCTAGATCAGCACATCCAGTATAGTAGTCACAATCACACATAGCTATAAGTATCAATACACACTGGACTGCAAAGACTTCAAATGAGAAAAGGATTTTCCTGAAATAGCTCATTAATAATTACATTGACATTTGATTGATGTTAAAAGCATAGCGTTTTGGATCTACTGCTCGTAGCACATTATATATAGTTGATGGGCCCAGTCACTGAGAAGTAGGCAAGATCTTTGTCATCAGACAGATAAACATGACACAAATCATATTACAAAAGAGGAACTTGAAAATGAAGTATCTAAGAACAAAGCCATTTCAAACGTGACATTCATACCATCTGTGAGGTTCAGGCTCAGACTTCGAAGAGCTCAAACATTCCTGGTCTCCCTGGCTTCGGTTTTGATCTTGTAAGGCAGGGTCATCAACTCCATTTTATACCAGTAGTCCAGAGACTTCCTAACTTGCCCAAAGACAGCCAGCCACCCTCCCTGGGATAGATGCCACACCCTCCTTCAGTATCTGTTCCCTCACTTAACATTGTCATCAACCCCATACTATAGATCGGCAAACTAAGTCCTGAAAAGCCTGAAAGAGCATAGCCAGGCCAGATAGTCAGCATGGCGGAGTGGAGACTCGAACCCAAGCTTCCTGGACATATCTTTTGCCACCCATGCTATCTGCTCAGAGAACTACTATTAAAGTTTCTTTTCATATGTCAGAATGAAGTTGACTTTTGCCTATAAGAGTATAAAAAATAGGGCTGAAGAGATGGCTCGGCAGTTAAGAGCACCAGCTGTTCTTGAAGAGCACCTAGGTTTGATACCCAGCACCGACATGGCAGCTAACGACCATCTGTAACTCCAGTTCCGGGAGGGAATCCGATGCCTGACGCCTTCTTCTGATTCCATGAGCATGCACGACATAGGTGCACTTACATGCAGGCAATACACTCATACACATTATATATATAATAGTGTTAAGTACTAAATCATTTACCTGTTGTGACAAGTGGGAAAAACCTGTCCTGGAAGACTCTGAGAGGGCTAACTGAAAGAAGGCTCTCCTGGGGCTATGGTGTTTCCAGGCTAACCCCCTTCAGATTCTCTAGAAGATTCTAGCCCAAGCTCAGGCAACCATGGACTTCTGCACAAATGCTCACTGGTTGACCTGTATTATTAACATGCTGTTCCTGGTACCACCTCCCCGCCCTGCCCATTGGTAGCCCACCCTTTCAACGCTGGTACGGGGCGAGGGCAGCCCATGTCCTTACATTATAATGGTTGGGTGCAGGAGTTTCGGATTTGACTACTTTCATGAAGCTTGGCAGCTGGATGCTGGAACAAGAATTACTGAAATCCTTCTTTGAAAGCAACTCTGACGGAATGGTGTACACATTGGTGGCGGGATATTTAGAAATGATGTTGTCCAGTTGGGAACACTGTGAGGAGGCCAAAGGAATAAGCATTGCTGTGCAGTCAAGTGGTCAAAAGGAAGGGACTCTGTACCAGGTCCATTTATGGATGGGTGGGTGGGTGGGCAGGTGTGTGGTTGATTGGTTGGTTGGTTGGATGGATGGATAGATGGATGGTTGGTTGGTTGGTTGGTTGGTTGGTTGGTTGGGACAGGGTCTCACTCTGTAGGCCAGGCTGGCCTGGAACTCACTGTATCATTCAAACTGGCCTCAAACTGTCAACATTCCTCCTGCTTCAGCCTCCCAGTGCTGGGCTAATCAGCTACCATGCCCAGCTTACAAGTGTTTTCCAAAAGGCAAGACTGTAGCAAGTAATAGTGGGAAGCAGACCTTGGGCTTTAAGGATTTCCTCTTGGAAAATGCACATACAGGCTTGTTTCAACTTCTGTAAACTGACTCAAATTGTTCTACATGGCAAGGATAATTTTGCCATCAATACACTTCCACCCCATCCCATCCCAGGCCACTTACAGCTACCTCATCAGCTGCAGGGTAACTCAAGTGATGGGCAGGGTTAGATGCAATCCCAATGGCCTCTACAAGGAGCTGCTTTGGGTATCTTAAAAACAGGGCTGCTCAGGGGCTGGTTGTTTTCATGCCAGGTGTGGTGGGATACCCCTGTCATACAGCACTTGGAACCAGAGGCAGGAAGACACTAAGTTTGAGGCCAGCCTGGATTACATAGTGTACACTTAAGAGGCAGAGGCAGACAGTTTCTGTGAATTCAAGGCCAGCCTGGTCTACATAATGAGTTCCAGGCCACCTGGAGCTACAGGGAGACCCTGTCTCAAAAAGACCAGAGGAGAGAGAGAGAGAGAGAGAGAGAGAGAGAGAGAGAGAGAGAGAGAGAGATCACCAGGGCTGGAGAGATGGCTCACCAGTTAAGAGCATTAGCTGCACACTTTCAGAGGACCAAAGTTTGGTTTCCAGAACCTACTTGGTAGCTAGCAACCATCCTTAACCCCAGTTCCGCAGGACCCAACACCCTCTTCTGGCCTCTGCAGGCATTGTATGCATATAGTGCACTTACTTACCTGAATGCAAAACACTCATAAACATAAAATAAAAATAAATCCAAAAATTATATTTAAAAATTATCCAATGAGCTTGCACTGAGGGACATCTGGGGACTGTAACTTGACATGACGGCTTTAACACAAATGACAGAATGCATGAAATCCAGTGGCTGGGGTGTGGGGCGGGAGGCTATCAGCAGGTGCCGGTAGGGAAGGGGGTAGAAGGTTAAGATGTTCTGTTTGAAATATACAAAAATTCATTAAAAATTTTTTTAATCATCCAAAATAACAACAAAACACTTCTTTCACAAAATCCTACAGTATTTATGTTGTTTCAATAGAACCAATACCATCTCTTTCAGGAAACCATGATAAACTATTTTCAGTTAAAAACAAACACAATCAATGTTTGCCAAGTAAACAGGGACAAAAGCCATAGAAACTCAGCGATAACATCTCCTTACCCTATGACAGAACGGTTGGTATTGGAGTCGGATAAAACAAAACATTTCCCATAATTTTATGGTTAAAAGCTTGGGAACGTTGCCCTGGGTTTTCTGCAGTCCGTAGGGGTCAGTAACCACGCAGGCACAGGGACGGGGAAACTGAGGAAAACATTTGCTCCCACCTACTCCCTCACTGGGGCCCGTGAAGGTGATTCTCAGCTCTGAACTATGGTCCATCATCAGTGGTATGTGGGCGGGCGTTTCACCACAAGCTGGCTGTCCTCACCCAGATTCTAACTTGGGTTCAAGTCCTGGGTCTAACTGTAGGCTTGTACAGTGTTCTCAGAAGCACCTACGGCTCCCTGTCGTGGATATGTCTTGTCTTCACTTAGGGGCCAATTGTTTCTCAGGTTTTGTTCTTGACTTTGATTTTCATGGCAACCCTAAGCAGTGAACAGTGTGGTCATCTCCATTTTACAGAAGAAAAAAAAAAAACTGCCCTAAGCAGTGAACAGTATGGTCATCTCCATTTTACAGAAGAAAAAAAAAACACTGCACTTCTGCTAGTAAAGTACGGGACTAACATCCTCCTCATCCTGGGAGTCTGTCTCCAACCCATGACAAAGGTCAAACATAACATTCTAAAGAGAAATGGGTCCAGAGCCCCGGGCTGGACTGACAGCAAACTTTCCCCATCACAGCATGTTTTTCCCTTCACAGCTCTATCACTTCTGTGTTGGGCAGGAAGGGCGGTGTTCTGGAAACTTCCCTGTGGAGGCAGAGTCTCCCAGACGCACAGGAATAGGATTAGTGACCCCCAGCTCTCACTCTCCAATGCTCTGCATTCCTGGGTTTGCCTGCCAGGCCTGCGGTCTCTAGTCAGGCCCCACACTGGCATTTATGAACCTCTCCCCAGCACATACCACTTCCAGAACCACTCCTACCATGGTGCAACCAACCCAGAAAGGCCACTAGAGGCCTCACCCTCCTGCCTCATCTGGCTTCCTAGTCAGACTTGTAGAAGATTCCAGAGCCAAGACTTAAAATGCCTTAATGTGGTGCTTCATAGCATTTAAACTCCAAGAGGTGACAGGTCTCAAAAAGCTGGGCGTGGTTGTCCCAGCAACCATCAGGAAGCGTGTAAAATGTATAGGCCTGCAGAGACTTCTGAGTGGCCTCACCCCTAATCACACTCCTCTGGGCGATCATGATCTTTCTCTGAGGAGGGAGGCTTTAATTCCCTGAGTCTCAGAAGTGGAGAAAGTGCTAATAAAGTGACCGAAGGAGTGAAGCAGAAGTGGTACCCTGTCCCTCACCTGGGTCAGAAAAGAACTAAGGACCGTGTGGGAGTCTTACCGACCACTTCAGACCTCTGCCCGAGAACACAGGACCGTAAGTGTTTAGAAATAAAAGCTGGGACTAGAGATATGGCTCAGTGGTTAGAAATACTTGCTGCTCCTCCAGAGACCGAAGTTTGGTTCCCAGAACCCACATCAGACAGTTTACAACCTCCTGTAACTCTAGCTCCAGAGGATCTGCTGCCCTCTTCTGGCTTCTGAAGGTGCATGCACACATAGCAGGCACACAGCCCCTCCACATATATATAATTAAAAATTAAAAATTAATCTTTTTTTTTTTTTTTTTTTTTTTTTTTTTTGGTCTTTTTGAGACAGGGTCTCCCTGTAGCCCCAGCTGTCCTGGAACTCACTCTGTAGACCAGGCTGGCCTTGAACTCACAAAGATCTGCCTGCCTCTATCTCCCAAGTGCTAGGATTAAAGGCGTGCACCACCACGCCTGGCAAAATTAATCTTTTAAAAAAATATGAAACCAGGCATGGTGATAACCACTGAAATCTCAAGACCATTGAAAGGAGGGCAATTTAATGTCCGCCTTCTTCTGTTTTATTTCTTAAGAGCTTGTGGGTTGAGTGTGGTGGTGCACACCTTTAATCCTAACACTCAGGAGACAGAGGTGGTCAGAGCTCTGTGAGTTCAAGGCTAGCCTGGTCTACATAGTGAGTTCCAGGCCACTTTGGCTACAGGTAGACCCTGTCTCAAAAAAGATGAGAGAGAGAGAGAGAGAGAGAGAGAGAGAGAGAGAGAGAGAGAGAGAATGCTTAATTGGGTTCCACAGCTCCCAGACCTTCCCTGGGGCCTGGATGATATCTGGAAGTTACTTCAGTAAAGCTGGCAGGAACTTGACCATGCCTCTCTGTAATCCAGCCCATCCTTAGTATCAAGAAGGTACAGCAAGGCCACTATTTGGCAAAACAAAAGAAAAAGTTCTCAGAGAGAAGACCTGGGCGCTGCAGGAAGTCTTAAGGGTGACTCAGGTAGGGCCGGTACTAACGCACGGCTGTTTGTGATGCTTCCAGGGAGGCTCTGCTTTTATTAGGCAACTGGGACACAGAAGGGTGACGTGCTTGAGGTCACATCAGACTCCAGCTGAGTCAGGGTTAGGTCTTCAGTCCATCTCCAATGCTGGACACTGTGAGATGGCACTTTTGGCCAGTTGCTTTGGGGTCTTTCTCCCGGGAAGGGACATTTTACTCCTGAGTATTCAACTCTGCCAACTCAACTTCCAACAAGAAGTGGTTGCCGTCGATGGATCATAAATGGTCCTCTGTGTGGAATTAAAAAGAAAATGAGGGGCTAGAGAGATGGCTCAGCAGCAAAGGGCCTGAGAGTTAATTCCCAACATCCACGCGGCAGCTAACAATCATCCGTAACTCTAGTTCCAGGGGAATCTGATGCTCTCTTTGACCTGCACAGACATTGCATGACACTGGTGCACTTACATACATGCAGGCAGTATGCTCATACACATAAAATAAAAAAATATTTTTTTTTTAATTTAAAGAAAACTAGTCCCAGTGTTGGGCATCATAAAGTGTCTGTGCCGTGACCTTTAAAGGGAGAGGAAGGCACACGTGTTCTGTCGAAGTCAAATTCTGGCTTAGCTTCCTTTTCTCTGTTCTACCCCTGGCAACCTTGTCCTGATTCGGCCCTTTCCCTCGCTTATCAATTGAGGCTGAGGATGAAAAACAGTGGCAAAAAGCCTGCCTAGCAGGCTCAAGGGCTCGGGCTCCACCCTCAGGACTCACGCGCTCATCCCAAAACAAAAAATACAAAAGGACTGTCTTTACCCAAGTCTGCTTGGAGCTACTGGCTGTAAGAGCCCCCAATAAAAATAAAGTTCCATGTTGTAACATACAATCACTGTACTTCAGTTCCAGTACCTTCTCTCAATCACCCCTCTGCCTCTCTTCATTACATTTATTTATTTATTTATTTGTTTATTTATTTATTGTGTATATATGTGTGTGTGTGTGTGTGTGTGTGTCAGGATGTGGTGTGTGTGCTCCTGCTCACAACACAAGTATGGAGGTCAGAGAACAGCTTTGAAGGAGCGGATTCTCTCCTGCCTCCGTGTGAGCCTTCAACCTCAGGTCATCAGGCTTGGCAGGAAACGCCGCCACCTTCTGAGCCATGTCGCCAGCCACCTGCTTTTTTTTTTTTTTTTCCATCCAATTTTTCAGTGATTTGAACAACCCAATTACATTAAGCAAGTGTTAACAATCATTTTAGGAAGCCAGGCATGGTGGTGCACGCCTTTAATCCTAGCACTTGGGAGGCAGAGGCAGGCAGATCTATGTGAGTTCAAGGCCAGCCTGGTCTACAGAGTGAGTTCCAGGACAGCTGGGGCTACAGGGAGACCCTGTCTCGAAAAGACCAAAAAACAAAATCATTTTAGGGCTCAGCACCTTGGAATTTTCCCAGCATGCCTAAAAACCTCAGGAAGATGTGCTGCTGCTGCTGCTGCTGCTGCTGCATGACCACAACTGTGAGCTGGATCATCAAATTCTAACTTTTCTTAAGCACTTTGCCTTCAGATGTCCACAGGGAAAAAAAAAAATGGCCTAAGGACAAGGGGCCCAGTTTATCTGCAGGAAATCACAGGAGGTGTTTTCTCTCTCAATTAGAACCCAGGACTTTTAGAGAGGAAGGATCGGCTGTCCAACATGTCATTATGCAATGATGGAGGAAACTGCTGACCCATTAACACCCAAGGGCTCTCACCCTGGAGGGAAAAGTACACTTTCCTCTCTTGGAAAGTAAGGCGCTGTTGAATACTGGAGACTGATGGATACGTTGTAGAACCCAGGACCTGGGATGCCATCCTGGGAGGGATGAGAACACAGCATCGTTGGACATCATGCTTGCCACAGCTTTCCATTCATTAGCACCAAGCTTCCCTCTAACCCTACAGGCCAGGCCCTACCATGATCAGGGGTGACAGCCTGGCTCCAGCGTTTCCCTGACTTGCCCAACCTCCTTCTCAGTTACCAGGAGGAAGAAGGGGCAGAAATTGTAAGCCACTGTTGGGACCCCCCAAGACCCCTGCTCCTTCCTCTCAGCAGCCATGTATGTTCTAGACTCTCGTTTGTTTCATGTCATTAGGGAAATGAGCTGATGTGCATGCCAGCCTGAGTGGACTGAGTCAGCCAAGCCCTCGCTGAGGGGAGGGTGACCAATTTCACAGTAACCACACCCCACCTGACTCAGCTTCCTCCTCGGGCCTCTGAGAAGAGAAATTAGGGAGTGTTTCTGTTTATAAAGCAAAATGAAACAAAAACAACCTTCATTCCAAACCAGGCTATCTCTAACTCAGAGACAAAAAGTGGCCAGGCCAGCTACAGGGCTCAAGGGTAACCCGAGACAGGCGTGCTAGGGAACAGGTAGCAGACACGGGGACCAGAGCTAGCGCTGCTGCCATAGGCAGCTGAACTTCCGTCTCATCTCCGTGCTGGTTACTCAAGCTGGCCAAGTGAATGGCATGAAAGGAGGAGATGCTCATTGTTGGGACAGTTTCCTGGGTCCTGCCTCATCCAGGAGCTTTTCAAAACTGGTCTCGTTTCCACCATCACCCAGTAAGGAGGGGATTACCATGCTCATTTCACAAAAGAGACACACGTAGGTGAATTTATGTGAAGTCTCACTGGTGTAAGACTCAAGTCAGTGCTGGGTGTGCCCAGAGCTACTTTAAAGAAAGTGAAGCATGTGCGGCCCCAGCCAGCAAGCAGAAGACTCTGGACCTGAGCCCAGGGATCCTGGTTTCTGAGCTTCTAGCTCCAACCTATCAGCCCACAGATTCCGTCTCCACTGCCCCCACTGCCTTCCCAAGGCAGAAAGCTCAAAGTAATACTGTCTCCCAGAAATTTCTAGTCTCAGGGGTTGGGGCAAGAGTGATCACAGTTTATTATAAGGAATAGAGGTATGAGTGATGTTAGCAGGATCTTTGGGGCTGAATTTTATTTATTTGTTTGTTTGTTTGTTTGTTTTAGACAGCTGGCCTGGAAATTACTATGTAGACGGGAAGAGCTCAGAGAGATCCACCTGCCTCTGCCTCCCGGGTGCTGGGATTAAAGGCACCTGCCACCTTACCCAGTTTATTTTCAAAAGTGTGTGTGTGTGTGTGTGTGTGTGTGTGTGTGTGTGTGTGCATGTGTGTGAACTTGTACTATACCTTAAGTGTGGAGATCAAGAAGACAACTTTTCAGGAGTCAGTTCTTTCCTTCTACCATGAACTTGGGTTGTCACTCAGGCAGCAAGCCATCTAACCCACTAAACCGTCTTGTCAGCTTGGGGTTGAATTTTTTTTCATTGCTTTTTGGGGAATTTCATACACTAATACATCTTGATCATATTTATCCCCCTTTCCCCATACACACCCTCCCAAAGCTCCCCACGTCAGTTTTCATGCATTTTATCTTGTATGTTAAGGCCTATTGAGCCAAGCTTTATGTCCAAATGTCCCTTGGTATGAGTCCATCCACTGGAGCCTGGTCAGCCTATTTAGCATCACTCCCTTAAAGAAAACCAACTCTCCCTCTCCCAAGAGTCATCACCTGACTTGAATGTTGTGAATCCTCTGGCCCTTGCTTCGTGATAATGGGGGCAGGGTAACTGATTCCCACTTTGTTGGTGATGATGGCTTCTGGGAGACAGAAGGGGAATGGTCTACAAAAAAACCAGTGAGACAGGCAGTGAGAAGTAGAGCAAACACAGCTCCCAGGAGGAGGGTCAGCAACTTGTGACACTGTGGGTGCCAATGTAACATCCACAGCAAAGGAAGCTGGCCTCCCAGGGCACTGTCTGCACACTGTGCCCAGCTATAACAATGAGACTTTACACACGGTGGTCACTGAGTTTCCATTTTAAAAGTAAAAAGATGGGGTCAAAGAGAAAAGACCCAAGTCACATAACTGGCAAAGGTCAGAGCTAAAATGTAAACCTAGGTAGTCTAACCAGAAGTCTCCTCCTAACCACAAAACCAAACCACCTCGAAGATGAGATTGCACAGTGCAGAATAAAGAAAGCACCCAGGATTAGGAATCAGGAAGTCTGCTGTCGGTGGCTAACAGCGGCATGATCCTGAGTAAGTCACCTCCTTGTGCTGGAAATTGTGGGTTTCCAGGATCCCTGTCGCTAGGGAAAGCTGCAGCAGGAGGCGTGTGACACCGTGTGACACGTGACTCTTGTAGGTGTAAATGTGGACATCGAGGACACATCTCTCTAGCTCCAAGTCCACCAGCAAATGCTCACCTGCCACTAATTCACAAGAATTTTCCAAGTGCCTCTGTGTCTCTGGCAAGCAGGGTTGCCAGGTGAAGCACAGGAGCCAATGGCCGCCCCATGCAGCCTGCCCGTCTCAGTTAGAAGCACAGGAGCCAGCCGGGCATGGTGGCGCACACCTTTAATCCTAGCACTTGGGAGGCAGAGGCAGGTGGATCTTTGTGAGTTCAAGGCCAGCCTGGTCTACAGAGCGAGTTCCAGGCCAGCTTGGGTTACAAGGAGACCCTGTCTCGAAAAACCAAAATAAATAAATAAATTAAAAAAAAAAAAAAAAAGAATCACAGGAACCAATGGCTGCCCCATCCAGCCTGCCCGTCTCAGTTAGAATCACAGACAACAAACAGCTGGTTTTGTTTAAGTAACCATGAAGTATTTGGGACATGCTTATGCTAACAGAATTATCTATCTGCAATTCTAATTTAAGTAAGCATCTGCATTCTCCCTTGTTAAACCTGACATCATAATCCAGCCGGGCAAGCCAACCAGAGTCCAGGGCAAAGGGAAAGCAAGCTAGCACCCTCTATCCTGCAGAAGTGAAGTCTGCTCTGGATAGAAGTCCAGTCAGAGTCCCTTGGGCTGTAGCGTACTGGAGCTGGCCTGTAGAAGCTCATAGAAGCTTAAAATTCTGCCTGTGAGCCCTTGAAATCAGCCAGCATAGGAGTACTTACACCATAGAAATTGGCCAAAGCCAAAATGGGAGCTTGTCCTGGTGGAGGGGATGGTTGGCTTATGTTAGCTCGCCACGTAATACCCAGGAGGCTTCTTGGAAGGAATATATATGCGGGTGCAGAGATCCAGGCACCCTCATGTGGTACTGGAGGTGGGGCAAGGCCCTTAGGGTGAGGAGGATAAATCCAGACCTTTGACTTTATCTCCTGTGACTTGGGGCTCCATAGAGCACATCCCAGACAGTAAGAAGCCAAGTGTGAACTGGGGTGAACTTGACTACCTTATGGTTTCTTAGCTGAGACACCTCAGGAGGCAAAAACCAAAGAATCAATATAAAACTGTGGAGACCTCAGGGAGGAGAACTCTGGCTCTTGGGGGAACTGTGCTGACTGTAGAGCCCTGTGCCCAGTGCTGTCTACTGTCTCTAGGCTCGCCTCCATGTAGAGCACAGAACCAGTGGCTACACATCAAGGGGCCATTGTTGTCATCCTGCACATTGCCCACCACAGCATCTGGAGGGCCAGGACTCTCGTGCGACTGGGACTGGAGCAAGCAGTGGTTGATGAGGGCGCTCCCCTCCTCCCACCCAACTTACACTTGGGGGACACTTGGCTGAGGTGCACTTGAAGACCTCATCAAACTGGCCACCTCTGCAGGTGCCAGAGTGGGAAATAATCCTGTTCCACCCAAGCCTGGGAGAGGCTGGAAGAGGCGATGAGGGAATCAGCATTCCGCTATCTCCTCAGGCTCGGGGACAACTTCCTACTCCAGAGCATTGAGCCAAATGGCTCCTGACACACTAGAGCTTCCACCTGACTCAGAAGCTATCTGATCAATACTTTTCTATTGATCAAATGACTGCTTTGTTAACCTACTTTCTGGAAACACAGGCTAACGGCCATACTAGATCTGTGCTTTTCCCTCTTCAAAGATGACCTGCCTGGCTCCGGGCTGCCTTGGAGGTGGCTGGTTGGTGCTTCTCAAGCATACAAGACTCAAGAGGAGCTTGCTAAAGGGCTGGGAGTGAGACCAGAGAGAACCGGGCCTGAGGTGGAGACGGTCCTGCCGGTGCTTAACCCGAGAGCCAGCCCTATAGGACTCTCCCAAGGAGAAAGTCTCTTTTTTTTTTCTTTTCTTTTCTTTTTTTTGGGGGGGGTTCTTTTTGAGACAGGGTCTCTCTGTAGCCCCAGCTGTCCTGGAACTCTTTGTAAACCAGGCTGGCCTTGAACTCACAGAGATCCGCCTGCCTCTGCCTCCTGAGTACTGGGATTAAAGGCGTGTACTACCACACCCAGCTAGAAAGTCTCTTTTTCTAAATCCAAGTCTGGGGAAAGGGCACAGTCAGTAAAGTGCTCGCCACACCAGCATGAAGACCTAGAACCCATACTAAAAATGAAAAATAAGATAAAATAAAAAGACAAGCACGACAATGCATAGCCATAATCCCAGCACTGGGATTACAGAGACAGAGGCAGGAGGCTCTCTGGGGCTCGCAGCTCCACCAGTCTAGCCAATCAGTGAGCTCCAAGTTCAGGGAAAAACCCTGCCCCCCAAAGTAAGATGGAGAGCAATGGAGAAAGACACCCACTGACAACCTCTGGCCTCTGTATACACGCACATACATGAGCATCCACACACACATGCATATACACATGGGTACATACACGCACATAAGACAATGTATCCTTCCACCCTATTGGTCTCAATCGAGGCTAGAAAGCTTTTACTCAGTTTGACTTTGAACCAGAAATATGCTTATCCCTTCCCTGGACCTCATTCTGTCATCAGCTGTAAACCTGGAAGGAGGCAAAGGGGTCAGAGAAAGGGTCCATCCCACCACGCTGCTGGCCTGTGCAAACAAGCCCATAGAAGCGGGGAGGTGGTGGCTTCAAGCACTGGCTTCCTTTCCCCGACCCCCCCATGCCCTCCGCCAGGTTCAGCCTCAGGTGCTGCCACTGGGGGGGAGGGGGGGGCTGGGTTGCCCATCCAAGACCCTGAGCCCTGTTCCTTCTAAGAAGTCCAATTTGGCCCAGCTCTCCCTTCGCCGTCCCCACACGCCGTGTCTGGCATCAGTGTCCCTACTTCTCACGAGAGAAAAGGAAGAAGCCAGAACTGCACCTCGAGCAAGAAAACACCAGGGCAGTGAGAATGAATCTGTGGAGGGGCCAGCTTCCTGGAACCAGTGCTCCTCCATCTCCCAGGCAGAGTGGGCTTTGGGGAAAGTAAGGTGGCTGTAACATTGAGCACTCGTGCAGATGGAAGCAGGAACCAGGTCTCTCTGCCCATGGCTGGTTCTCCAGGTCAAAATTAGACAAGAAGAGTCCAGCAAGCTCGTTCTAAGCTAGGGTTGACAGAGAGGCTCCGTGTACCTCTTTTTTCTGAGCTCGCTCTTTCATAAATCTGCTTTCAAGCCCATCATCAGCCTCTCAAGATCCCTGAGAGGGATGTGGACAGCTCCCAGGGTTATTACAGGATAAAACAGAGCAACAAATGTACATGTTTTCCAGAGGTGCCTGGCCTGAGGTCAGGTCAGCATGCTTGACAGAACAAGAGTGGACCCTGCAGAGCCCTTTGGAAAGGGACTGGCAATTGATGGGCAGCAGAGTCGGGGAGGGGGTGGCAGAACTCTCCCATGGGGACTGTGTATCTCGGAGAACATGCATGGAATTATTCTCCTCTTATACCTGGGGAAAGCAAGCTTCCTTCCCTTCACACATCCCTGGAATACAAGGTGCCTCTCATCCGATTTCTTACTAAGTTTATATGCGAACATAACCTTGTATGAATTCGCCATAATTTACCACTGACTGTTTGAAAGGGTAGAGCTCCTATCAAGCCCTGTGTGAAAGCAACAAATTGTTTAAGTTTAAGTTTCCTATGTCCGAGGATAGCCTTGAACTCCC
Source organism: Rhizomys pruinosus (assembly GCA_009823505.1). Classification (NCBI taxonomy): domain Eukaryota; kingdom Metazoa; phylum Chordata; class Mammalia; order Rodentia; family Spalacidae; genus Rhizomys; species Rhizomys pruinosus. The sequence goes on from VZQC01010255.1 coordinate 1,900,560, forward strand.
TATGTCACCAAGGCTGACTTCGAACTTCTTGCGCTCCTGCCTCGGCCTCCTGAGTGCTGGAACTACGGGTAGGGGCAGCACACCACGTTTCACTGTGTATTTTCTATTTATTTTATTTTTTTTGTCTTTTTGAGACAGGGTCTCCCTGTAGCCCCAGCTGTCCTGGAACTCACTCTGTAGACCAGGCTGGCCCCGAACCCACAGAGATCCACGTGCCTCTGCCTCCCAAGTGCCAGGATTAAAGGCATGCGCCACCACGCCCGGCATTTATTTATCTCTGTATGTGTATGAATGTACTGTCTGCATGCAAGTCTGTGCACCCGTGTCGTGCAATGCTGCGGAGGTCAGAAGAGGGTGTCAGATTCCCCTGGAACTGGAGTTCTCCTGGAATTGGAGTTTCAGACGGTTCTCGGCCGCCATGTGGGTGCTGGGGATCGAACCCGGGTCCTCTGTAAGAGCGGTCGGCGCTCTTAACCTCTAGGCCATCTCTCCAGCCCCCTCACTGTGTATTTTCAATGGTGTCCATCTAGAAGACATGGTGTCCCTGCCCTACCAGCATGTGTTCACTGGACCAAAAAACATCACTCTTGAAATGATCACTCCTGGAAAAGGCTAACCTAGAGTAACATCCTAGTTTTTCAGATGGGGAAACATGCAAAGACACTAGGTGGTATCCTCAAGACCACACAGCTTGGGACACTGATCATGGTCAGGGAAAGATGGGGACAGAGTAGGAAGGCAGGGCTGGGCTGGGCTGTGCCCCCCAGAGAGGAGTGTCCCCTCACCAATGTAAAGTTAGCTGGTTATCTGTAAATGATCATTTAAAAAGTTCACTTTCAGCCGGGCGTGGTGGCGCACGCCTTTAATCCTAGCACTTGGGAGGCAGAGGCAGGCAGATTTTTGTGAGTTCAAGGCCAGCCTGCTCTACAGAGTGAGTTCCAGGACAGCCAGAGCTACAGGGAGACCCTGTCTTGAAAAGACCAAAAAAAAAAAAAAAAAAAACGTTCACTTTCACCCAACGTGGTGGCACACACCTTTAATCCCAGCACTCAGGAGGCAGAGGCAGGAGGATCTCTATGAGTTCAAGGTCAGCCTGGTCTACATAGGACAGCTGGGGCTACAGAGAGATCCTGTCTCAAAAAGATTTTAAAAAAAAAGTTCACTTCCAGAGGCCAGAGAGATGGCTCAGTGGTTAAGAGCACTGGCTGCTCTTGCAGAGGACCTGAGTTTGATTCCCAGCACCTACATGATGGCTAACAACTGTCTTTCAACTCCAGTTCCAGGGGATCCAATGCCTTCTTCTGGAATTTGTGGACATTGCATAACACAGGTGCATTTACATATATGCAGGCAAAACATTTATACACACAAAATAAAAATAAACAAAAAAAAATCTCAAGATTGTTGTTTTGTGGGGTGGAGGAGCACTTGTGCCACAGCATCAGGGTAGAAAGCAGAGGGCGAATGTGGGAGTCAGTTCTCTCCTTCCATCTTGAGAGTCCTGGGAACTGAACTCGTGATCAGTCTTCACCCCCGAGCCATCTCCCAGGCACATGAGGGGCGGGACTCTTATGGTGAATGTGAACCAGGCCAGGGGGGGCCCTGAGGCTCACTGTAGGAACCGCGAGTGCCTGTCTAGGAGGGCGCCATGTTAAAGCTGAGCTAAGTGGGTCACAGGCTCTGAGGTGAAGAGATGGCCTGGTGTGGGATTAGCACAGGGCGTGTTGTGGCTCCTGCCTTAAGAAGGGCGGCGAGGCAGGGGAGGTTTCAAATCTGTTGTTAATTTGTATTGCCTCACTAAATTACTGGGTGATGCCGCGCAAGCTCTTTAACTCTCAATGCTCCCCCAGGAAAAATGAGAATAAAGAGTGTGGAAGGCATGGGCGTTGTGCTTGGGGACTTGGGGGGAATTCAGCAACTATACAATCCATGTATTTTAAGTTTCATATATGGAAACTGAACCCCGCCCCCCCCCCCAAAAAAAAAAGACTTGTGGCTGGTCTCGAGGCTCCCAGGGGAGTAACACAGGAGAACACAGGGAGCCGGGAAAGGCAGGTTTTTACAAAATGCTTTCCAACACTTATGTGAAAGTATTCATGTCAAATGAGGGCAACCACATCGGAAAACTTGGAACCAAACTTCTGAGTAATTTGTGGCTCTGCCTACGCCTTCCGTCTGGCTGCCACCCTGGCTCCCTGGCTTGGAGACATTCCGGGGAAATCATAGCATTTCCAGGGCTCTTCTGGCCCTTGGATCTGAGTCCACAGAGTCTGTCAACCAGAACAGAGCCTGTGCTAGCAGCACTCTTGGATATCTGTCTGTTTTGCCAAGGCTGGTCCAGAAACATGCTGACTTTCATCAGCCAAATTTACGGCTTTGCAGGCCACAAAGGCAGGCGTGGCGTGGCGTGGTGTGGAAAGAGTACGAGGCTTTGGAGTGAGCTGGGCCTGTGTTGAGGTCTAATTCTTCCAACGTTGATTCAGCAAATATTTATTTAGAGACTCTTGTGTGGCAAACCCTGGGTTGTGTGACCGAGGGTGGGTCATCGAACCTCCCTAAGCCTGGTTTCCACGTCTGTTAAATGAAGACACTAAACCCTTCCTTTTAGCATTGTTCTGAGGAGCAGAAAACACAATCCAAAAAAATGCCTTTATACATTTTAGGGATTGGTCAACAATGGCTGTCATTGTTTTTACTGGAAACTGGTTTACAAACACCCTGCACACAGATAACATGTTGTCATTAAATTGATAAGTGCAACCAAGACAGACAACAAATGGGGAAGAGGCTGATAGTTAAAATACAGAGAGGGGCTGGAGAGATGGTTCAGCGGTTAAGAGTACCAACTGCTCTGGCAGAAGACCCGGGTTCAATTCCCAGCACCCACATGGCAGCTAAGAACCCCTCGGCGCCTGCCTTCAATTCTAGCACTTGGGAGGCGGAGGCAGAAGCAGGTGCAGGCAGATCTCTGTGAGTTCAAGGCCAGCCTGGTCTACAGAGTAAGTTCCAGGCCTGCCTCAAAATAATAATAATAATTATTATTATTATTAAAAAATACAGAGAAAGTAGAGGGGCAAGGGTGAGGGAGGGAGAGAACTGAGCAAATACTGTCCTGGGGAAAGCTTCAAGTAACTTAAAAATATGTGTGCCCAATGCTTTATTTATTGCTTGCTTCATAGAATCCCATGATAGTCCAAAGTAGGAAGAACTTAATACATTCTCCAGTTCTCAGCTCACAAAGGAGTCAGGCCAAAGGTGGAGGGGCTTGCCAAGGTCCTCACCAGCACCAACACACCTCACCCATGTTCAGAACCTGGATCCGCCCCGACCCTCCCCACCTGCCCCCATCCAGGTCATCTAGGCAAAGCGGCAGGTTGACAGACACCTGCAGGATGCAGCTGAAGGTAATTGAATGATTCCTTCAAAGGAATGCTGGCTAAAAGAATGGGGGTGGGGGTGGGGAATGTGAGGACTAGGGACGTCTACAAGCTGCTACTGCCCCCTGCTGGGGAGGAAGGAGAGCAGACCTCAGAAATACCTGAAGAAGAGGAAGTAGATGAAGAGGGGACAGGCATGTTGTTTTTTAATTACGTTTTATTTAGCCGGGCATGGTGGCGCACGTCTTTTATCCTAGAACTTGGGAGGCAGAGGCAGGCGGATCTTTGGGAGTTCAAGGCCAGCCTGGTCTACAGAGTGAATTCCAGGACAGGTGGAACTACAGGGAGACCCTGTCTCGAAAAGACAAAAAAAAAAAAAAAAAAAAAAAAGTTTTATTGTTTGTGCTGCACATTTGCATGTGGAGGTCAGTGGGCAACTTTGAAGGGTTGGTTCTCTTCTTACACCACGTTCCAGGGATCAAACGCAGTCAGCAGGCTTGGTTTTCACCCACTGCTAAGCCACCTGCTGGTCCTCATAGTATTAAATAAGACATAGTTTAAGGAATTTTTTTTTTTTTGTCTTTTCAAGACAGGGTCTCCCTGTAGCCCCAGCTGTCCTGGAATTCGCTCTGTAGACCAGGCTGGCCTTGAACTCACAAAGATCCGCCTGCTTCTGCCTCCCAAGTGCTAGGATTAAAGGCGAATTTTTAAGGGGGAGGGAGCTGTCACAAACATAATTCTAAATTTATTAGACACTTCTTTCCCCAAGTGTTATTTGAAGAAAATCTTGTAAACTTCCCTCTCCTGTTTTTGGATCCGTGCAGAGATAATTTTAACTTCTACTGCATATACATAGGACATTGTATTTTCATTATTTTTAAAGAATTTTGTTTGCTTTGTGGTAGTTGGGTTTTTTCATGGTTTTGTTTTCTTTTCTTTTCAGACACAGTCTCCCTATAGCCCCAACTGACCTGGAACTTGCTATGTAGACCAGCCTCTGCCTCCCAAGTGCTGGGATTAAAGTATGTGCCACCACAATAGGCTCAAAGTATATTTTTAAAGATAATTTTGGCTATGTAGTGAAGTGGCACAGTCCCACAATCCCAGTACACAGGTGGAAAAGGAAGCAGGCCCACAAGATCAAGGCCAGCCTGGGCTACATACCAAGATACCCATGTCAACAACAACAACAACAACAACAACCAGAAAAAACTATTTTTAATGATTAAGTTCAGTATCTCTGACATCATAAATCCAGACATGATTAGCTCCCCGCCCCCCCCCACCTTGGTTTAGTTTCCCCTGGCACAGAGTATGTGCCAAGCCTGGGTTGAGCCTCTAACACTACAAATAGGTAAACAAATAAACCTGGGATTGGCTCTTACAATCTCCACAGTGCAACTCCTTAGAGGATAGTGTGGCTTCTTGGATCACACTGCCCCCTGCTGTTCACTGAGAGATTTAACAGCTAAAAATCCAAGCAAAGAACCTTTAAGGCAATGTCATTACCTTTTTATGATAAAATCTCTTGGACTGGCTATTAAATCCCTTTTTTTCTGGATCTTCGTTAACAGAAGTTTTGAATTTAGAAGGAATAGAAGATTGTGTTGGGTATGCATCAGTATAACTTGAACAAAATAAATTAAACAGTAATCAGCACCACATTGCCAATGTCCTGCTCTACGGCAACTACTAAGAAAACACTGTAGGTAGGGTTAGGCTAGGCTGTTGTAGAGTGCTTGCCTAGCCTGCGCGAAGCCCTGGGTTCCATCCCCACCCCTGAGACTGCGCAACTTTCCCTTTTTCTCTTTTCTGTCTCTTACTTTCGGGTGCTGGCCAGAGCACACTTGTTTGGGTACTTTGGGCTTCCTCACTCATCTCCCTCCCCACCATGTGGCTGCTGGTGACATGTGGCTGCTGTGACATGTCTGGCCACCCTGCTGACCTGGCTTTTCTTCTTTCTCTTCTCAGTTCTCCACTTCCAGGCAGCTGCTGAGATTAACAACTTGTCTGCTCTGGGGTTTTTCTTTTAAAGTCTAATTGTCCTCTTTGAATTTAAGAAACAACACAGGACTGGAGAGATGGCTCAGCAGCTAAGAGCACTGGCTGCTCTTTCAGAAGACCTGGGTTTGGTTCCCAGCACCCACATGGCAGCTTAAAACCATCTGCAACTCCAGTTCCAGGGGACCTGACACCCTCTCTGGCCTCCACTCATATGGTACACATGCATGCACTTAAACAAATGCAGACAAAGCACTCATACAGATAAAATAAATTTTAAAAATTCAATTAAAAAGACAGAACAAATAAAGACTGGACAGGCAGGAGAGATAGAAAGTGAATCTCAAAATGACAGTCTTCTACTCTTATAGCAATGACCATATTAAATGTTAAGTGGTTGGGCTGGAGAGATAGCCTAGCAGTTAAGAGTGCCGACCGCTCTTACAGAGGACCCAGGTTCGATCCCCAGCACCTGCATGGTGGCTGAGAACTGTCCGAAACTCCAATTCCAGAAGAACTCCAGTTCCAGGGCAATCCGACACCCTCTTCTGACCTCCGCTGCATTGCACGACACGGGTGCACAGACCTGCATGCAGACAGTACATTCATACACATACAGAAATAAATAAAATTTAAAAAATGTTAAGTAGTCTATCCATTCCTATTAAAACACAGATTTTTTTTTAAACAGAAACTATCAGATTGGAAAAAAAAAAAAAAAAGAACCAACTGTATGCTGCCTGCAAGAAACACACTTCAAATGTAAACCCAGAAATAAGTTAAAAGAATCAGGGTTTGCAATCAGATCTCAGTTGAGTTTTTGTAAATAAAGCAAAATTTCTTGCTCATTTAAAATTGAAGACTGGCTGGAGAGATTGCTTAGTGCTTAAGAGCACCGACTGCTCTGGCAGAGGACCCAGGTTCAAATCCCAGCATCCACATGGCAGCTAACAATTGTCCTTAACTCCAGTTCCAAAGGAATCCAACGTTCTTGTCTCACCTCTGCAGGCATTGCGCAATACAGGCGCACATCCACACATGCAGGTAATACAGTCATACACATAAAAAGTAAAAATAGCCAGGCATGGTGGCACACGCCTTTAATCCTAGCACTCGGGAGGCAGAGGCAGGTGGATCTCTGTAAGTTCAAGGCCAGCCTGGTCTACAGAGTGAGTTCCAGGACAGCTGGGGCTACAGGGAGACCCTGTCTCGAAAAGACCAAAAAAAAAAAAAAAAAAAAAAAAAAAGTAAAAATAGAGAATAATTTTTAAAATATCAATAAATAAAAGTATAAATAAAATTGAAGACTGTGATTCTTTCCAGATATGAAAATAACATCTTTTCTTATAGCTTCTTCCTACTCTATCAACTTCTATCTTCTGTCAACACTCCAGGACCTAAAGCAATCCCCCTGAACACTATGGCTGATCTTGGGGACTTAGCCCAGGCTTTACCCTATTCCTACCCATTGCGCTCTCTTGTACTAAAATGGTCATGTGTCAGAAGCTCTCTCCTCCCCACACATATACATGTGATTTAAATTCACTAGGCCTTTCTGTAGGTTGTTGATACGTCTGGTACACTTGACAGGCTCTTCATCTTTTTCGGTAAAGTGGTCCATATTAACATTTCTCTGGGACGTGTTCCATTTGTTTGAAGAAAACCTCTGCCACATGTTCTGCTAAGTGCCTGAAATAATAAGAGAGAGCATTTGCAAGGACCATTACACACTGTGCTAACAGCAAGTTAGGCTGAGAGGCCTTGTGGGGCAGAGACTGAGATCTGCCAAATGTTGTGACTCCTCAGGTTCCAAGCACACAGTGCTAGCCACAGGAGGAACATGGGACACGGTTAGCTGTGTGTACACAGCTAATGAGACTTTGAATCTTATTTTCATTACAAATTTAGCTTGGCTAAGGTTTAATTTACATACAATAAAATTTATCAGTGGTAAAGAAATGATTCTCAGTTTTGGCAATGTTTTAAGTTCTCTATAACCACAGTTAAGATATTAAGGGGCTGGAGAGATGGCCTAGCGGTTAAGAGTGCCGACCACTCTTACAGAGGACCCGGGTTCGATCCCCAGCACCCACATGGCGGCCGAGAACCGTCTGAAACTCCAATTCCGGGAGAGCTCCAGTTCCAGGGGAATCCGACACCCTCTTCTGATCTCCACGGCATTGCACGACACGGGTGCACAGACTTACATGCAGACAGTACATTCATACACATATGGAAATAAAAAAAAAAGATATTAAAGTTATCCGTCACACCCCCAACGTCCCCATGTCCTTTCAAAGTCATTACACTATGAACTTGGCGTCTGTCAACTGATGGACTTTCTGTCACAATAACTGCCTTTCTAGAATCCCACACAAATGCTACCAGCAGCTGATCAAGTTCTACCAAAGCACTCTTCTGAAGTTTTGATTGGGATTGTATTGGATCTATAAAGCAATTTAATGAGAACATATTAACTTTTCTAAGTATTGTGATCCATTAATATAGTCTATCTCTCCACTTATTTAGCTCCATTTAAATTTCTCAGCAGTATTTTGTACTTATGAGTATTACAGATATTGCATGCATTTTCTATTTTTTTCTTTTATATTATGTGTGTAAATGTACTACCTACATGTGTTTAAGTGCACCCATGTTGTGCAATGCCGGTGGAGGCCAGAAGAGGGTGTCTGATAGCCTGGAACTAGAGTTACAGATGGTTGTTAGCCACCATGTGGATTCTGGGAACTAAACCCAGGTCCTCTGCTAGAGCAGCCAGTGCTCTTAACCACTGAGCCATCTCTCCAGCCCCCATTTTAAAGTGTGTAAGTTTTTGTTGCATGTGTGTGCACCATGTATGTATGTGTTCGTGGTGCCCACAGAGGCCAGAAGAGGGTGCTGGATCCCCCCTGGAACTTACATAGTGGCTAACAATCTGTAACTGAACCTGAATCTTCTACAAGAACAGTAAGCACTCATAACCACTTAGCCATCTCTCCAGCCCCATATTTTCTTAAAAACAAAACAAAACAAAAACTCTGTGTACATCTGTGTGCGTGTATTTCTGTGCATGTGTATGTATATGTCTTTGTCTGTGTGTGTCTGTGTCTATGTCTATGTCTATGTGTGTCTGCATGTGTGTGTTTCTGTACATGTGTATGTGTATGTCTTTGTGTGTGTGTGTGTCTATGTCTATGTCTATGTGTGTCTGCGTGTGTGTATGTGTGTGTGTCTTTGTGTGTGTCTGTGTCTATGTCTATGTGCATCTGTGTGTAGTATGGGGAGATTGCATATGTGCCATGTACATATGTGAAAATCAAAGACACCTTTGGGGATTGGTTCTCGCCTTTCGCCTTGCTCACTGTGTCCCCCTTTTGTCAAGTTCTGAGTATCTGAACTCGGGTCTCCAATAACACTTTACTCGCTGAGCCGTCTGTCCATCCCAGTGCAGATTTCCTTAAATGGAATCTTAGGGTTTTAAATTTTTTTAAAAATATTTTATTTATTATCTTTATTTTATGTGTATAAGTGGATTGCCTGCATGTGTGTAAGTGCACCCGTGCCTTGCAGTGCCCGAGGAGTCAGACGAGGGCATCAGATCCCCTGGAACTGGAGTTATGGATGATTGTTAACCACCATATTAGAGCAGAGAATTGAACCCAGGTCCTCTGCAGGAGCAGCCAATGCTCTCCACCCTCAAATTTTCAAAAGTCTTAACATGAGACTCTGTCTTAAACAAACAAAAAGAAACAAGAACTAATTTTTTTGTTTGTTTTGTGGTGCTGGGGATCAAAGCCAGGACCTTGCACAATGATGGGCACACCCTTTACCACTAAGCTGCATTCTGAGCCCCGCAAAATTTCCATTTTCAATTCTTTATTTCTGGTATGCAGAACTAAAAGTGATTGTTTATATGGACCGTGTGTCCTCCAACCTCGCTGGCCTTGTTGTTTTAGTTGTAATAACTGTTTTGCAGATTAGTTTTGTTCAGCAAACTTTGTATGTAAAGACCTTTATTTCCTCCCTCTACCTGGAGAGCCATTCATTCTTCTTGTAACATGGCAGAGACTAGGCATTCGAAGCCATCCTGAACTTGTGATAAGCAATATCATTTTTTGCTACTGGCTTGAGTAGGCATGCATTCAGTCTTTCCACATTAAATAGGATGTTAGATATCAGGGCCTTTTGTAGGTTTTCTTTTGGTGGTGGTGGTGGTGGTGGTGTTTTTTATTATTTTCATGTGCAGTAGTCCTCAGAGGTCAGAAGAGGGAATCGGATCCCCTGGAACTGGAGTTATAGACGTTTGTTAGCTGCCATGTAGGTGGTGGGAACTGAACCCAGGTCCCCTATAAGAGCAGCCAGGGCTCCAACCCCTGGTGTTGGTGGGGGGGGGTGGTTAACAATAGTTTTTGTTTTGAGACAGGGTCTCCCTGTAACCTCAGCGGGCCTGGAATTTACTGTGTAGACCAGGCTGGCCTCAATCTCACAGAGATCCACCTGTCTCTGCCTCCTAAGCACTGGCATTAAAGGCATGTGCCACAGCGAATGGCAGCTATTTTGTTATTGTTGTTGTTGTTGTTGTTTTAACTTGTTTAATTGGTTATTTAGTTTTTGAGACAAGGTCTCCCTCTATATTAATACCCAGGCTGGCCTGGAACTTGCAATCCTCTTTCCTCAGCCTCTTGAGTGCTGGGAACACAGTCATGTTCCACACATCTGCTCTCATTTAAGTTTGGTTGGTTGGTTGGTTGGTTGGTTGGTTATTTGGTTGAGTTTTGTTTTTCATGTTGTTTTGGATTTTTGAGACAGGGGCTCTTTACATAGGCTGTCCTAGAACTCACTATGTAGACCAGGCTGGCCTTGAACTCATAGAGATCCACCTGCCTTTGCCTCCTGAGTGCTGGGATTAAAGAAAGGTCTGTGCCACTGTACCCAGCTCAACTTTCTTTCAATTACTATTAATCAATTACCATTAATTTCAATTACTATAAGATCAATACCTTTTTCTTACTCTTTGTTTTGAACTGTTTGTGTCTTCACATTTAAAAGCGGTTTCTGGCCGGGTCTGGTGTCATAGGCCTTTAATCCTAGTATCGGGAGGCAGAAGTAGGCAGGTCTCTGTGTTTGCAGCCAGCCTAGTCTTCATGGTGAGACTCTGTCTCAAAAATAAATGAATAGGGCTGGAGAGATGGCCTAACGGTTAAGAGCGCCGACTGCTCTTGCAGAGGACCCAGGTTCGATCCCCAGCACCCACATGGCGGCTGAGAACCATCTGTAACTCTAGTTCCAGGGGAATCCGACACCCTCTTCTGACCTCCTCAGCATTGCATGACACGAGTGCACAAATCTACATGCAGACAGTACACTGGTACCCATAAAAAGTAAATAAATAAAATTAAAAATAATAATAATGAATAGGGGCTAGAGAGCTGGCTCAGCAGTTAAGAGCACCAGCTGCTGTTGCAGAGAACTGGAGTTTAGATCCTAACCACCCACATGGTGGCCAACAACTGTAGCTCCAGTTCCAGGGAATCCAGTGCCTTCTGGCCTCTTTGAGCTTGCACGCATGGGTCCTCTTACATATATGTAAGCAAAATATCCACACACATAAAAAAATTAAAAATTAATAAAAAAAAATGCACTGGGTGTCCTGGCATACTCCTTTAATCCCAGCATTCAAGAGGCAGATCCCTGTGAAACTGAGGCCAGTCTGGTCTACACAGTGAGTTCCAGTCAGCCAGCTAGGGCTACAGGGATACTTTCTCAAAAATATAAATAAATAAATAGTTTATTTTTTTTCTTTTTGCTGGAGGCTGAAACTATGATCTTTCTCTGAGAAAATCTGTAGCTCTAAAAGTGTTTTTCTGTTTTAGTGTTGATCAAACTCAGGGTCTTGAGTATACCAGACATGCTCTACCACACAGCTACATCCTTATTCCCTGACCTATATACAGAAAAGAAGTCCACTATAATTCTTGTTTCCTCTGTAAGCACTGTGTCTTTTTTTTTCAATCTATCTACTTTTTGTTTGGTTTTATTTCATTTTGTTTTAGAGACAAGGTCTCACTAGGTATCTCAGGCTAGCCTTAAACTTACAGTGATCCTTCTGCCTCAATCTCCTGAGTGCTGGGATTTTGAATCCCACCTACTTCTAATTTCATTCTTCTACAGGTAGTGAACCAGTTTTGCCAACACCACTTGCTGAAGATGCTGTCTTTCCTCCATTGTGTCTTCTTGACCCCCTTGTCAAATATGAGATGGCTGAATTTGTATGTGCTCAAGTTTAGATCTTCAGTTTTGTTCCATTGGTCAACAAGTCTGTTTTTGTGCCAGTACCAAGCTGTTTTTTTGACTATAGACCTGTAGTATAGTTTGAAGTCTGGCATAGAGATCCCCCTTGTATTGCTCTTTTCACTCAGGGTTGCTTTGGCTATTTGGGGTCTTTTGTTTTTCCATATGAAATTAAGGATTTTTTTCCAAGCCTGTGAAGAAACTCTTGGGGATTTTGATTGGGATTGCATTAAATCTGTACAAGAGTTTGGATAGAATGGACATTTTTACTATATTTATTTTCCCAATCTATGAGCATGGGAGGTTTGTCCATCTTCTGATGTCTTCTTCAACTTCCTTCTTCAGGGGTTTAAATTTTTTGTTGAAGAGATCCTTGGTGTCTTTGGTTAGGTTTGTTCCTAGGTATTTTATTGTTTTTAAGGCTATTGTGAGTGAGAAGAATCCCGCCTACTTTTGGTTTTTTTTTTTTTTTTTTTTTTTTTGGTCTTTTCAAGACAGGGTCTCCCTGTGGCCCCAGCTGTCCTGGAACTCACTCTGTAGACCAGGCTGGCCTTGAACTCACAAAGATCCGCCTGCCTCTGCCTCCCAAGTGCTAGGATTACAGGCTGTGCCACCACACCCGGCGAGAATCCCACCTACTTTTAAGCTTTTCCTGTTACCATTTTATACTCAGCAATTTGATTTTCTCTAATTTTTATTTTGTGAAACAGATTTCACATAAAAACCACCATCTTAACTACTTCCTTGTCTTCCACATTTTATTTAATGATTTTTAGCTATACATTCCCTAACCTTTCTAGGTATGCAGGATTCTGTGATGCAGCACAGCCGTCACCATCATCCAGCCCCACAGACCTTTTCCTTGGTCCGAGCTGACATTCTGCAGCCACTAGCCACTACCATGTCCCCAGTATTCCTCGCCAAGTCATTTCCTCCATATGTCCCCGTTCTCCTGTACCCAGCCACCGGCCACCATCTTTCTGTTCTATTTCTGTGGTTCTGACTACTCCACCCCCTCATTAATTTGATTGTGATAATGTCTTGGTATTTATTTCCCAAACATACTTTAACATTTGGGGTTTTTCTGGATTTCCTGAATCTATAGGGTTACAGTTTTTATTCCATTTTGAAAGCATTCTGCACCCCTCTTGAAATCATTTTTTTCTTCTCTCTCTCTCTCTCTCTCTCTCTCTCTCTCTCTCCTGGAGCTCCAGTTGTATGTCAATTGGATCACCTCTTGTTTTGCTAAAGATTACCCTTTGTAATCTTCAAGCTTCACTTTTTAGGGTTTGGTTCTCCCAAGATCTGGAATTTATGGCCAACAATCACAGGGCACACAGATGCCCACTCCCTCCAGAACGTGTCAATCAATAACTTTACTTCCTTTTTACCTGATGACCTGGTCCAAGACATTTAAAAGGGCCTAACCAGATGCCATCATGCCTGCTGGCTGCCATGCTTCATCAATGCCCAGCCCTGGCTATTTCCAAAATAAATCCTGGAGTGACCTAAGCCTGGTGCTTGTCTTTCTCTTATTTGGGGTTCGAGCCAGCATAAACCTAATCTCACTCACACAGCCTGGCTTGTCACAGCTCCAGACTCATGATCTGTGGTGTTTCCTGTGCTGAGAATATCACCAGTTTTTCATTTTAATTATTGTACTTTTTATTTCTAGAAGCTACGTTAGGGCCTGTGGCTGTTCATGGATGTGTGTGAAGGTCAGAAGTCAATGTCAGATGTCTTCCTCGATTGTTCTTCATGCTGAGCCTGGAACTGGCTGATTTGTCTACACTGGCTGGCCAGCAAGGCCAGGAGTCCTCCTGTCTCCACCTTCCCAGCACCAGGATCGAAGACACACACCACCATGCCTAGCTTTTCTCATGGATCCTGGGGGGGGTCCAAACTCAGGTCCTCATGCTTGCACAACAACCACCTTGCCCACTGGCCCACCTGCCTTACCCCTAGGGCCTCTTTTTTAAAACTATTTATTTATTTACTTATTTATTTATTTATTTATTTAATTTATTTATTTATTATGTAGTGTGGAGGTCAGAGCACAATTGTAGAGGTCTCTCCTTCTAGCCTATGGGTCTCAGATATCAAACTCAAGTTTTCAGCCTTAGCTACAAGCACCTTTACCTACTGAGCCATCTCCCTGCCCTCAAGACTCTAAAAAAAGAAAAAGCCACCCAGCATGTGGGAGGCAGGGGCCAGCAGATCTCTCTGAGATCAAAGCCAGCAAATTCCATAGCAAGCTGAAGGCCAGCTGTGGCTACAGGGAGACCCTATCTTAATTTTGGTCTCCTCAAAGCTCTTCCATGTCTAGCCTCCTGATGGTCATGGTTCCTTGTTTGTCAGCTTTCCAATGATGCTTTGACGGCCTTTCTGCTGGTTCTGACATTTGCCCTCCCTGGGACTGTCCTTCTGGATATGGGTCACATTTTCCTAGGTCTTTGTACTAAGTGCCAGACCCTATGAATTTTCCATTCTCGGGGGCTGGAGAGATGACTCAGTGGTTCAGAGCACTGGCCGCTCTTCCAGAGGACCCAGGTTCGATTTCCAGCACCCACATGGTGGCTAACAACCATCTGAAACTCCAGTTCCAGAGGACTGAGCACCCTCTTCTGGGCTCTGAGGGCATAAATGACGTGAGTGCACTTAAATATACATGCAGGCCAAACACTCATACACAAAGTAAAATTAAATATAAAAAAATTAAAGAAATTTATATTCTTGGGTGCTATATAGTGATGTATTTGCATTTTCCCAGTCCTTTTTTTTTTTTTGGTCTTTTTGAGACAGGATCTCCCTGTAGCCCCCAGCTGTCCTGGAACTCTCTCTGTAGACCAGGCTAGCCTTGAACTCACAAAGATCTGCCTACCTCTGCTTCCCAAGTGCTAAGACGGTTCTCAGCCGCCATGTGGGTGCTGGGGATCGGACCTGGGTCCTCTGCAAGAGCAGTCAGCGTTCTTAACCGCTAGGCCATCTCTCCAGCCCCTATTTTATTTTATTTTATTTTATGTGTATGAGTGCTTTGCCTGCATGTAAGTGCGCCTATGTTGTGCAAAGCCCATGGAGGCCAGCAGAGGGCGTCATATCCCCTAGAACTGGAATTATTAGGCGCCATGTGAGTGCTAGGATTCAATCCTAGGTCTTCTACTAGAGCAGCCAGTGCCATCTCTCCAGACCTGATTTTTAAATTTTTTAAAAATTATTTTTCTTAGACAAAAAAGTTGGCAACAGACTACAAGACATAGGCGTAGGAAAAGACTTCCTAAATCAGACAGCAGCTGTGCAAGAATTAAGGTCCACAATTGACAAATGGGACCTCATTAAACTCAAAAGCTTCTGTACATCAAAAGAAACAATCAAGGAAGTGAAGAAAAATCCCACAGAGTGGGAGGAAACCTTCACTGCAGATACATCTGACAAAGCATTGATTTCCAGAATATATAAACTACTCAAAAAACAAAGAAAAAAGAAAACAAATGACCCACTCAATAGATGGAGCAAAGAACTGAACAGAGACTTCACAAGTGAGGAATTAGAGATGTCTGAGAAACACCTTAAGAAGTGTTCAACATCACTAATCATTAAGGAAATGCAAATCAAAACCACTTTAAGATATCATCTTACTCCAATAAGACTGGCTAGGATCAAGAAAACAAATGATACCAAGTGCTGGAGAGGTTGTGGGGAAAGGGGAACACTCATCCACTGCTGGTGGGAATGTAAACTCATACAGCCACTATGGAAAGCAGTGTGGAGAACCCTTGGAAGACTTGGAATGAACTTGCCACCCAACCCAGCCATACCACTCCTAGGCATGTACCCTCAAGACTCACCCCACCGCAGAGATACATGAACGGCCGTGTTTATTTCAGCTCTCTTCACAATAGCAAGGAGCTGGAACCAACTCAAATGCCCCTCAACTGAGGAGTGGATAAAGAAAATGTGGTACATCTACACAATGGAGTTCTATGCAGCAGTAAAGAAAGATGACATCATGAACTTTGCAGGTAAATGGTTGGAGCTACAAGATATCATGCTGAGTGAGGTAACACAGTCCCAGAAAAACAAACGATGAATGATATCCCTCATCTGTGGATGCTAGCACCAATTACCTAATTGTATGGCAAACTGAGCAACGTCAATGTGATCTGAAAACAACTGTGCTCTTATATTGTAGAAACCCTTAAAAAAATAAACAAAGAAAAAAATATTTTTCTTTTATGTGTATGATTATTTGGGGTTCCTGTATCTAACTGTACCACATGCACACAACGCTGGTGAAAGCCAGAAGAGGATGCCGTAGGCCCTGGAACCAGAGGACGGTTGTTAGCCATCATGTGGATACTGGAAAACCAACCTGGGTGCTCAGCAAGGGTGGCCAGAGCTCTTACCAGCTGAGCCATCTTCTCCAGCACTACACGATTATTTTTATTCATCCAGTCATACTGCTATCAAGCAAATGGTTGCATTTCAAATGTTTCGAAGTGCTCTCAGATAACGACTCATTAGGTATTTTTCTTAGTGAGACAAATGCTAGAGTTCAGGAAGGAACTGCAGTTAATGGTCCCTAGATTACAATCTCACTTTCGATGGGTAAAATGAGACCCAGAATAAGGGTAACTGGCTGAGGGAAACCCAATGTGTTGGAGGAACTCTGGGTTAAAGCTAGGCTCCTGGTGACCGGTCCACCGCCTAGTGCAGGAGCTCTTCAAAGACTGAAGCATGGATGGGTCTCTTGTCCAGGCCACTCCCAGGACTCCATGGGGAAGGCGCGCCCTGGTATCAGCACTTAGGAGTTGGAGACACTGAGGCACCCGGTCACCCCGTAGGAAGTGGCTCCTCTCCTTCTAGCCCTCCAAGCAACACTCAGCTGGGCACAGGGATTTCCCCACGCACCTGGAGTCCGGGGAGGTTTCAGTCTCTGTCCCATGGGGTGTACAAAGTCCTCTCACCACCTCAAGGACCGTCCCTTAACGTGAGCTGTCTCCTACCTCCCCACACTGGCCTGCTCAGCTGCCCAGTCGCTATGGCAACCATAGGCCTAACAATCAGGTGTCAGCGAGTAGGCGGACTGCTAATCTAGCTAATGGTGTCCTCTGTTTCTTTAATGTGAAAAGTTGTTGGCCAATAGTCAGAGTGGTTTCAAAATTCGGAGGGAAGCTTCTCAGAACATAGAGGTACAGGTTAATTATGCCACTCCTATGGCGGGGAACTAATAGGTTTTATATTCGGTGACTCCTTAAAATGCGTGGGATGGACCGCCTTAGAATTTTGCTCAGTCAGAAATCCTATCCAAGAGAATTTACATCCATCGTGTCTGGCTCGTTCCCCTGATGGTGGTGGTTCCTGCCACCCACACCCCAACAAAATCTTGCAGCAGCAGCCCAGCTGATCTTTGGGCAGCTTGTATAATAAGGCAACATGCCTGCGCCTGGCTCTGAGGCCCTCCCTCCCTCCCAGCTCTCCCTGCTGCAGATCTGAGCTTAAAACCAATTCTTTCCCCATTGCTGAGGTCTCTCCCCAATGTCATTTCTTCATCGGCAAATCGGGTGTGATCTCCAGCCTCTCCCCAAGACGTTGCTGCGAGGGCCTGAACAGCGCGCGTGAAAGTGCGTGTGCTTCGCAAGCCCTGGTTCAGGGTCACAGCTGAATCCTGGGAAACAGCAGAGGGAGCTAGGATAATTGACAGCCTCCCAGGACTGCTGGGAGTATAAGGGTGCGCATCCTTCCGCAACAGGTGGGACAGAGGGAGAAGGAAGGAGGGGTTCTCAGGGTCCCGGGGACTCACTGGGACTCTGCTGGGAGCTGGTGCTGAAGGATGCTTAGGATTTGGCTACCTGGTGGGAACCTCAGGAGGATTATCCTGGAAGTGGCTGTGAGAGCAAGCTCGCGTCAGGCTGGCTGCTAAAGTCCAGCCCACCTGTCCAGCGGGTGGAAGTGAGCCATTATCACCCCGGGGACCAGGGCAGCCAGGACTTCTTGCCGTGGCCACTAGGACATCCCTCCAGGTGAGCTGGCCAGGCTGCTCCCGTCCGCTTCAAGCAAGCTTAGCGGCGCAGCCAACCATCTCAGGATATCCCGCCCATCCCCTCCGGACAGCCACTGGCCTGCGCGGAGTGCCCGCCAGCTCCGGACTGACAGGCGGCCTGACAAATCACGTCGCGACCTTTGAAAACCAAACACTGCAGCAAGCCTGGCAGCTGGAGCTGGGAAGGGCTCCGGAGGATGTGTCCCCGGGTTGCTCGAAGCGTCTAAGTGGCTTCTGGGGAACCTGGACTAGGTGGATAGCGGAGGAAACGGCGCGGGTGAGTTGTGGTTAAGACCCGGGGGAAAAGGAGACTTGAATTCCGCCCTAGCGTTTCAGGAAAAGCAACGCATTTTTAAGTCACCCAACGCCCCCGCTCATAAATACCGTCCCTCCTTCCAGAAGCCAGACTTAGCGGTTTGGGGTCCTGTTGCCTCCTCTTTTTTTTTTCTTTTCCATATTTGCTTGGAGGGGGACAGGAGGGTGGGTACGGGGTTGTCTTAATAAAGGTGATGGTGGGCGTTACCAGATGAGGAAGCGGAAGGCTGGCTCTGGCATGGTGAAAATAGCAGCCCGCACGAGCTGGCAGGTGGATGGAGCCGTGCTTGGTACTGGAGCAGAGGTGTGGTCTCCCCAAACGGAAGAGAACCTGAAGGTGTCACCTTTAAGTGCGCCAAAGCCCCAGAAAGGGAGAGCTTGGAACGGAACCGACATTCATGGGAGTCGCACCGAATCGTCAGGTGGTGGGCAAGAGTTCCTTTTACCCATTTTCAGTTAGAGCCAAATTTTTTTTAATTTTATTTATTTCTGTATGTGTATGAATGTACTGTCTGCATGCAGGTTTGTGCACCCGTGTCGTGCAATGCCGCGGAGGTCAGAAGAGGGTCTCGGATTCCCCTGGAACTGGAGTTCTCCTGGAATTGGAGTTTCGGACGGTTCTCGGCCGCCATGTGGGTGCTGGGGATCGAACCCGAGTCCTCTGTAAGAGCGGGTCGGCGCTCTTAACCGCTAGGCCATCTCTCCAGCCCAGAGCCAAATTCTGAAACAGACCTTCTGCTTAATAGCCCTGAGGCACGGCTATCCCCTGTGGAAAACTCGCTCCCTTCCCTGGGATTGAGGTACGGCTAGGGGATGGGGGTGGAAGCAGGTACCTTGAGAACTTTCTTCCCTTTCTTCCATCAGTGACCAGGAGCTGTGACGGTCAACACCGAGTTGGCCATGTGCTCCTTGGCCATATGTTAGTCCTGGGAAAGTGTGTGAAAGGAGCACAACTTGCAGTGTTCCACCGAGGATTTGGGGTGACACTACTTGCCAGCCCAAGACAGACCTGCTTTTCTCTGCTTTGTGGGATGCAGGGGCAGGAAGGCTCCTGAGGAAGCTGTTCAAAAGCAACACACATACACCCCTAGAAAAGCAGCTGGCCTGAAAGTGATTAGGAGGCTTGGATTCCTGCCCTTCTCTGACATCCTGTGGGCGGAGCTGGTCTGTTTTTGTCACTGCATCCTGAGTAGGGCATTTTTGACTGCCATGACCACAGCACACTAGGGGCTCTATATTTACTCTGGAGTGGGTGTGTGCACAAGTCACCTTGCCAGGATCTGGGCTATGTCTCCAGAGGAAGCGGTAGACCTAACAGAGTTGCCTAGAGTTTCCTAACCACAGCCCTTCAACTCAAGGTTGGATACAGCCCTGGGTCTTGCCTAGCCACCATGATTATACTAATAATGCCAAGACAGGCCGGGTGTGGTGGCACGCCTTTAATCCCAGTGCTCTGGAGGAAGAGGCAAGCGGATCTCTGTGAGTTCAAGGCCAGCCTGGTCTACATAGGGAGTTCCAGGCCAGCTGGAGCTACAGGGAGACCCTGTCTCAAAAAAGACCTAATAATAATAGTAAGACAAGGATATTTAACAGCAACACTTCACATACATGCAACCCAGTAAAGGAGAATAATGCCTTCCCAGCCCTTTGAAAATTCTTTATTCATCATGTTTTTGGGGGTTTTTATTTTGTTTTTATTTTTTTTAGAATTTTAATTTTTATTTATTTATTTTTATTATTTATTTTTATATATGTATGAATGTACTGTCTGCATGTAGGTTGGTGCACCCATGTCACGCAATGCTGCAGAGGTCAGAAGAGGGTGTCAGATTCCCCTGGAACTGGAGTTCTTAGCCGCCATGTGGGTGCTGGGAATCGAACCCTGGTCCTCTGCAAGAGCAGTCCTGAGACATCTCTCCAGCCCTTCATCATGTTTCTTTTTTGGGGGGGGGGTTGGTCTTTTCGAGACAGGGTCTCCCTGTAACCCCAGCTGTCCTGGAACTCTGTAGACCAGGCTGGCCTTGAACTCACAAAGATCTGCCTGCCTCTGCCTCCCGAGGGCTAGGATTAAAGGTGTGTGCCACCATGCCCAGCTCATCATGTTTTATAGATAGGGAACTTATGGGACCTGATGTCTCGAACATGAAGACTGTCTGCCTCTTGACAAGGTGTAACCTGGCCCAAAGGATCTGTGTGGCTACCCTCTTCTAAGCCTGTATCTGATATCTCCTAAGTGCTGGAGATGAGGTTGGCCCTGTGACTTAGGTGTGTGTTTTGAATCCCTGGACGCAGAACATGCTGGCAGAAAGAACTGGAAACTCTTGGTATATGCAGCTTCCTGAAACCTGGGGCCTGGCAGGGACTGTTTAGTGTACTTGGAGACCTTAGCTATTTCTTGGTTGGATGCCTGGGAGATAGGAAACAACATCTGTGAGTAAACTATTGAATTCAATAAGTGAGAGGACCAGGAGCCGCTCTAGTCGGCAAGCGAGTGCTCTTCTAAGCCTGATGACTTGAGTTCAATCTTTGGAACCCACATGTTAGAAGGAAAGAACCACAAAGTTGTCCACTGACTTCCACATGTACATGCATGGTAGCATTCACATACATGCACGCATATACATAATAAATGTTTAAAAGGGGTTGGAGAGATGGCTCAGTGGTTAAGAGCACTGGCTGCTCTTGCAGAGGAACTAGGTTCGATTCCCAGCACCCATGATGGCTAACAACTGTCTGTAACTCCAGTTCCGGGGAATCCAATGTCTTCCAACCTCCATGGACATTGCAAGACCGGTACACTTATACATGTGCAGGAAATACACTCAGAAACATACAACAAAAAATAATTTAAAAATATTTAAAAAATAAAATAAATGAGCCGGGTGTGGTGACACATGCCTTTAATCTCAGCACTTGGGGTGCAGAGGCAGGCAGATCTCTGTGAGTTCAAGGCCAGTCTGGCCTACATAGGGCATTCCAACCCAGCTGGGGCTACAAGGAGACCCTGTCTCAAAAGGCCAAAGAATGAAAAATAAAGCAACTTAAAAATAGTAATAAATTGGTGAGAATAAAATGGTACTATTGACAGCTGACACGTGCAGCTGCCTGTGGTGTGTGCCTTTACATGCCTGATTTAATAAGCTGCTTACAGCAGTCTGGTGGGATGGAAGCAGTATTAGCTACATTTTACAAACAAGGAATAACCAAGCCATGGTATGCCAGGTAGCACAAGGCAGATCAGAAGCAACTAAAATAATTTTAAGAGGCTCAGCACTTGCCAAGAAAGTCTAATGACCTGAGGTAGAGAGGTAACCTGGATACATGGGACCCACAGTTGAAGGAGAAAATGGACTCCTAAAACCTTCACAGGTGTGTTCTGGCTAGGCAGCCATACACACATACTAATACTAAAACTAATTGATTTTGTTTTTAGCATAATAAGACTGCATTAAACCTCTAACCTGGTCCTGTCAGCCATGAACACTTAGTAAATGCTTCCTCTTTTCAAAAGAAGATTTTGAGAAACACTGGAAATACCAGTCCAGTGAAGCTAACGGGGGTGCTAGTCATCGCTGGCTTTCCTTGAAACCACATCGCTGTCCCCACTTTACAGATGAGACAGCCGAGTCACACACAGCCAGCATGACGTAAGCACTCAGGCTGTCTGCCTCCCAGTCCAGGTCACCTCGCCCCTAGGGGATTTTCTTCTCTTTCTTCCCTTCCTATGTTGATTTGGAACTCACTCTGTAGACCAGGCTGGCCATGAACTCACAAAGATCTGCCTGCCTCTGCCTCCCAAGTGCTAGGATTAAAGGCGTGTGCCACAACACCTCACTGGTTTTGGTTTTTATTGTTGTTACTGTCGGTTTGCTTTGATTTGACACAAGGTCTCACTATATATCCCAGACTGTGTTGTGATTTCCCCTGCCTCAGCCTCTGAGAGCTGGGATTACAGGTATGTGCCACCTGCCTGTGGTTCTTTTAACATTCATGGATTGATTGACTGACTGACTGACTGATTGACTGACTGACTGACTGACTGACTGATTGATTGACTGACTGACTGATTGATTGATATCTATTTATTTATGGAGACCCTGAGAAGTAGACATAGGCAGTCTTCTATTTCTTGTCCTCCAACTTATAAAATGAAAAAGAGGATTTACATTAGGATGTGAGTGGAGGAAGAAAGGGAAGTAGAAGAGGAAATGAGGTGTCTAAGGACCAGGAAGAAAGTTTTAAGGGAAAGCTCCTTCATTAGGAAGAAAGTTGAGAGAGGGTCCCTTCATTAAGATCTTCCTTGTGACCAGTCATCTTTTGTCTGAATAGCTCTCAGTAATGAAGCTGGGTTCTGTGTTTCATGCACATATATTTTTAATGGCCTTCTCCACCATTCCAGAGCTTGACCGGTCAGAAGACACGCCTCGTGCAGCTGCTTAGGAGACACAGAGTCACCTTATCCCTCAGAAAGCTGAGGAGACGGCTGGAAACCAACCAGAAGTGCCTTGAAGACCCATTGGGTTGAGGAAGAGATAGATGGCTGCAGGAAGGAGGTGAACCTGGGAAGAGATGGCTTCCCACTCCAACCCTGCCTAGCAGCAGTTCCTGCTCCTAGACCAACATGGCCGACGGCGCAGGCCTACAGCTGCAGCAGCTCCCGCCCACCAGCAGCGCCACCGCCGTGAGTGCCAGCACCGAGGGCTCCTACAAGGCAAGTACTTAAGTTCATTTGGAAATTTTGTAGTTTTTCTAACAAGAAAGAAACACAGGGCAGCATGCCCTCGCAGCTCTGCCCGGGGTCTGTGTGCCGATCTCGCTGGCAGAAACGGGCCTCCACATACACAGGACAACATGGATTAAAAAAAAAAGAAGAAGTGCTTAGTAAACATATAAAAATAGGGCTGGGGAGACGATGGCTTTCTCAGTAAAGCATTTGTTGCATGAGTATAAGGACCAGTGTTTGGATCCCCAGAACCCATGTAAAATCATGCCAAGCAGTTTTGGCAGCCAACCTGTAATCCCAGGAGGCTGAGACAGGGGATCCCTAGAGAGCTCTGGGTTCAAGTGAATGAAAGACCCTGCTTCAGTGAACAAGGTGGAGAAGTTGATAAGGACTCCCAAGGTCAGCCTCTGGGCTCCGCTCACATGTTTACACATGTACACAACTCTCTAAAGAACAAAACTCATTTAAAAATCAGATAAGGGGCTGGAGAGATAGCCTAGCTGTTAAGAGCACCAACTGCTCTTGCAGAGGACCTGGGTTCAATCCCCAGCACCCACATGGCGGCTGAGAGCCATCTGTAACTCCAGTTCCAGAGTTCCAGAAGAATTCCAGTTCCAGGGGAATCTGACACCCTCTTCTGATGGGTGCACATGCAGACAGTACATTCATACACATAAAAAATAAATTAAAAAATCATAATCAGATAAAAGTGGGGAAAGGCCTGGGAGATGATTCAGTGGGGTGAAGACACCTGCCACCAAACCTGCTGGCTTGAGCTTGACCTCTCAGACTTACATAGTAGAAGGAGAGAGCCAACTCCTATAGGTGGACTCCTGACCTCCACGTACACAAACATACCGACATACACAGACATATGGACATACACAGACATATGGACATACACATAGACACATGGACATACATACTCACAAAATAAAATAAATAAAAATGCAAAAAAGTTTTTAGAGAAGTAAAGACCTAACTTAAATGTAAGGATAAGAAAGGTTTAAGCTGGGCGTGGTGTGCACACCTTTAATCCTAGCACTCGGGAGGCAGAGGCAAGCAGATCTCTGTGAGTTCCAGGCCAGCCTGGTCTACAGAGAGAGTTCCAGGCCAGCTGGGACTACAGGGAGACCCTGTCTTGAAAAGCCAAAAAGAAAAAGTTTACACTTCCATTTAAAAGATTTGGGCTTTTTTTTTCTTTTTTTTTTTTTTTAAATAATTTTTTTTTTTTTAATTTCTGTATGTGTATGAATGTACTGTCTGCATGCAGGTGTGTGCACCTGTGTCGTGCAATGCCGTGGAGGTCAGAAGAGGATCTCGGATTCCCCTGGAACTGGAGTTCTCCTGGGATTGGAGTTTCAGACGGTTCTCGGTCGCCATGTGGGTGCTGGGGATCGAACCCGGGTCCTCTGTAAGAGTGGTCGGCGCTCTTAACCACTAGGCTATCTCTCCAGCCCCTTTTTTTTCTTTTTATTTATTTATTGGTATTTAATCTGTATGAGTATTTTGCCTGCATGTATGAAAGTGTATCATGTGTATGCAGTGCCAGTGGAGGACAAAAGAGGGTGTCAGATCCCTTGGAACTGGAGTTACAGAAGTTGTTAGCCACCATTTGGGTTCTGGGATTTGAACTGGGCCCTCTGCAAGAGCAGCCAGTGTTCTTAACCTCCAAGCCATCTCTCTAGCCCCAAAGATTTGGTTTTTAAAAGTCACCTCTCTAGGGGCTGGAGAGATGGCCTAGTGGTTAAGAGCGCTGACTGCTCTTGCAGAGGACCTGGGTTCAATCCCCAGCACCCACATGGCGGCTGAGAACCATCTGTAACTCCAATTCCAGGAGAACTCCAGTTCCAGGGGAATCCAACACCCTCTTCTGACCTCCGTGGTGTTGCACAACACAGGTGCACAGACCTACATGCAGATAGTACATTCATACACATAAATAAATAAATAAAATTGAAAAAAAAGGTAGCAGTTTTTTAAAAAAATAAATAAATAAAAATAAAAGTCACCTCTCTCCATAGTTAGAGAGCATCTCTACTCATATTTCAGTCTATCTCCTTGTCTTTTTTTGGTGTTCAGATCTGGGGCCACATTGTTCAGAAGGTTTTAGATCTTGGTTGGTTCACTTCCCTGTCCAGTTCCACTTCCTGGTAGAACACGTCCCATGGTGTTGACAGTGGGGTACTTCCCCAAAGCATGCCACCGTTGAGCTTCCATATGGGACTTTGCATGACAGATCCCCTGTTGTTGGACACTCAGTTCGTTTCTAATCAAGATGACTGCAAACGGTGAACATGGTGGAGTCATACCTGTGTGCTCATCTCTGATTATTTCCTTGGATGCATTTAGGTCATTTCCTGAGAAGTGGTTTTTAGTCTCAAACCTCTATATTTCTAAACACCTATCAACAAAGCATATAAAGATCTGGACTTATTTATTTATTTATTTTTTCTGGATCAGTCAGGATTTTTTGTTTTGTTTTGTTTTGTTTTGGTGTTTTTGAAACAGGGTCTCCTCGTAGCCCAGCTGGCCTGGAACTCGCTTTGTAGACCAGGCTGGCCTTGAACTCACAGAGTTAATCCTGAGTGCTGGGATTAAAGGCATGCCCCACACCACACCCGGAAGATCAGTCTGTTTTGGGTTTTTTTTTTTTTTTTATTTCATTTCCTGTTGCTGTGATAAAATCCCCTTACAAAAGCAGTTTAGGGGAGAAAAGGTTTATTACCACAGTTCCAGGTGACAGCCTCTCGTATCGTAGGCCAAAGTAGGTGCTAGGCAGAGAGAAACAAATAGGATCACAGGAGATAATAAAGAGGTGGTTTTTCTCTTAATCCCATCTGACCAGGTAGGCTGAATACACACATGTGAGAGTTCTGAAAGTTTGCCTGGACTTGGGCTTAGTCTAGAGTAAGGATTGGCTCTGGTGTTTCTGGCATATTCGACCCCACCAGGGTGGGTCCCCAAAAAATTGATTCTTCTTGAAAGCCAAGGTGGCATGATTCTTCTCATCATTGACACTGTGTTCTTTAATCTTCTTTCCATCAAAGCCTGATACCTCCACCTCCCCTGTGGCCACTGCTGTGTTCTTATAGGGATGGTGGGTGGTAGGAAGAACACCTGCCTGAAAATTAGACCTGGGATCCAACCCAGCCTTGTGGTCACAGCCGGGTGATCTCAGACAAGTGTGGCCCCATCTATCAATGCCTCAGTTTCTGTCTCTGTCAGATGAAAGTCTAGAATTCCTAATGGTCACCTGGCTGGCCACCACGCACACCTGGGGAGCTCTGCAGTTCCTATTTCTCAGCCTTGAACACATCTCTCTGCCTGTACCCTGTCTCCCCTGCTTTCTCCTTGCAAATCCTGGTCCAGACAACCTAAACTAGAAGCGTGAAGGCAGTGCTTTACAAAACAGATGTGGGCATCGCTAGACCAGATGATCTATTAAGCCCCTCCCTCTGCCCCAATTTTGTCATCCTGAGAAACTGAGGCCTCAGTTCACCAGATCATCACTGAGAATTAACCAGGCCTGGGAGGGACAGCTCATGAGACCACCCATGCCAGAGCACCATGAATATGGAAAATAAGAAACTAGAGTTCTTAATAAAATCGGTCCATGTTTGCCAGAGGATAAATATAGAATGGAAGAAAATGCCGAACACTCCTTGATGAGATTTCTAGTAAGCTTCCCTTGAAATCACAAGCTCAGTTCAGGATCCTAGGGATTGAGGCCTGGGACATAGGGTGGCAAGCCCACTGAAGTACCGAAGACATGGGGAGTAGGCAGCCTGGGTTCAGGTCCCTATTCTGTTCCTTCTTCACTCCTTGGAAGTTGGCTTTGCCCCTCTGAGATTCTGTTGTCTGTAAGACGTGATAGAGATGCCTCAGGCCACTGCGGACTGGTGAAAAGGCACATTACTCTGGGTCTGATGGCATGCTAGGAAACCCTCAGCCCAGACAAGAGTCACCAGGAGAAACAGGAGAAGAGGGGAGGGAAGATGTACGGGGTTCTTTGCCTGGGGAAGGGGAGGGGCCTTTGAAGGGGAACTCACCTTTCACCCTGATTTTATTAAGGCTATTTAGTTTGCAAGGAGTAAGAATCTATTTCAGAGAAATTGAAACAAAGGGGGAAGTAAGATTTATTTTATTTTATTTATTTATTTTTTTTTTTGGTCTTTTTCGAGATAGGGTCTCCCTGTAGCCCCAGCTGTCCTGGAACTCACTCTGTAGACAGGCTGGCCTTGAACTCACAAAGATCCGCCTGCCTCTGCCTCCCAAGTGCTAGGATTAAAGGCGTGCGCCACCACGCCAGGCTTATTTATTTTTATATGTATGTGTGTGTCTGTGTATCTGCTACATGTGTGTGGGTGGTCAAGGAGACTAGAAGAAGGTGTCAAATCCCTCCAGCTGGAGTTACAGGTGGTTGTGAGTGACCCTATGTGGGTGCTAGGAAGTGCTCTTAACTGCTGAGCCATATTTCCAGGCCCAGGGAAAGTTATTGTAAGGCTACTGGGAAGCTCTACCACCCAAGAGCTGGAAGACTACTGGGGGTTGCTCCATCTACTTCTTTCAGAAGAGGGAAGGCCTGATTGGCCCAGGGTGAGTCTTCTTGCAGATGAGTAGCCCTCTGGGTGGTTGGGCAGGCTGCCCCCAAGTCATCTCTTACTTCGGGGACAAGAAAAGCATTTGAGTTGCTCCCAGTCTAGCTTGATGTGTGGGTTGAAGTTCTGCCTTCTGCCCTTATCAACAAACAGGATACAAATTCTGACTAGTGGGGAGGGCGCTGTCCCCTATAGACACCTAGAGGAGTTGAGCCTTGGGCTCTTCTGTGTATCAGAGTACCAGCTCTGTGCTGGAACATTGAGATGCGTCTTCTTTCTGGGAGTCCAGGAGGGAGGCAGGGAAAATGGATGCTGGCAAGGATTTGTCATTTAAGAACGAATATGGTACACCCATCCCTGCTGTGTTCTTGTCACCCCCCCCCCGCCGCCGCCACACACACACACACACACACACACACACACACACACACACACACAACATGAGATTCCATTCTATAGGATGAACCAGAGCATAAGGAGCCTGAAGGGCCTGAGACATTCCATTTCTGCCTGGGAAATCCTGCCCAGACACAGCTGCTTTATCTGTTCCAAGACTTCTTGGTGAGAATAGATCCTTTATCAATTAATGATTATTACCATAGGTCTAACAATCGCAGCTAACAGGTGCTAAGCATTTATTTTGTAACAACAGAGAATGTGCTAATCCTCCAAAAGCCCCAGGAGATAGATTCTGCTATAACCTCATTTTCTACGTAAGGAAACTGGCAGAGAAATCCATAAATTTTCCGGAGGCCACACAGTCAGTAGTCAGCGAAGCTAGAATCTGAGTCCTCTCTGCATCGTCAAGGTCCTGGGTCCTGGGTCCTGGGTCCTGGCCTTTCTGTTGCTTATATTGGGTCAAGCACTCTGCAAGGCTGTTTCTACTCCCTGACCCTGGTGATGAAGTGTAGGGATGATTATAACCTGTTTGGGACAGTGTCAGGAAGGTGGCCTGAAACTGACTTGTAGGAGTGGCAGAACTGGTTGGCTAGGGTAATATATTCCTACCCGTTGGAATGCCAGGCACCCGGAGCAAGCCAGGGTACAAAGCTGTAACCTCACCTGTTTACAGCTCTAAATCCAAAGCATTGTGGGAGATTGGTTTAAATGCCAAAGCCATGACTGTTCCTGTGGTGGATGTAAATAGAGGCTGATGGAAGCAGATTTGAGGTCAACCTTGGGAACTTGGGATGGAGTTGAGGCCTCACCCGTGTCCGTCTCCACACACTCGGCCTCTTGCCTGCAGCTGCTTTTCTGAAAACACTTCATTTTCTTTCAAGGTCATAGATGATAAGAAATCAGTTTTTGGATTAGAAAATATCAGAGTCAGAAGGGCGCTTAGAGCCGTTGCTGGTAAGACGATAGACGTGCAGACATGCGGCCCATCTAGGAAGTGAAGGCAGGAGAATCCAGAGTTCAAGGTCATCTTCAGTTACAGACATACTGGATTTCAAGCCAGCCTGAGCTATCTGTAGCAGTGACTGGGTGGGAAAAGATCTAAGATAAACTCTGGTAGTTGCTAGAATCACCTTGGTGTTTACCGTGTCTCATGATCAGCCCCTTTGATGGAACACAAGGGTTATAATCAACTTTCATTTTGAGATCAGGAGGCTGAGTCCCGGAGAGTTGAGGTAATTTTCCTGAAGTTACACAGGGAGGAAACGGTGGAGGCGGACCCCCTCAGGTCTGCTTCCTTGAGTTCACACTGGGGAGCAGCCGTAGAGAAAAGTACCTTTAGCCAGGCGTGGTAGTGCACGCCTTTAATCCTAGCACTTGGGTGGCAGAGGCAGGCGGATCTTTGTGAGTTCAAGGCCAGCCTGGTCTACAGAGCGAGTTCCAGGACAGCTGGGGCTACAGGGAGACCAAAAAAAAAAAAAGAAGAGAAAAGCACCTTTGGCTTCCATGCCTCTCCTTCATGTGCGTGGGTTGCAGCCACGACCAGAAGCAGCCAGCTCTGAAATCCAGCCCCTCCACCCAGCAGCGACCCCTCCCACTTCACCTTGACCACACTCCTGCCCAGAGGCTGCTCTGAGTAGATGGCCTCATGTCTCAGTCTGAGTGGAGCACCGTTCCGTTCTCCAGGTGTCCCCGCTAGGCTGACATGTCATTATCCTAAAAAAGGTCCCCTCGCTACTTCTTATGCATAAGACACAGAGGGATAAAGTATTGACCCGGGCTCAGCTAGGCCATGCCACGGCTGTCCCTGTACCTCTGGGCCAGTCTTCATGGAGAACAGTGGCCGGCAGTGGTTGCCTTACCCTTCTGCTCACCCCCACTCTACATAGGAAAGCTTGAGAACTGAATCACACGTGTCCTCAGACCACACAGACCCTCTGTGGCCAAGGACCCCAGTCCTCAGAGATGGCCAGGTGAAGCCACAGCCTTAGTCTCTACCAAGGAGTTCGCAGGGGTGCCCTTAAGCCGGGATCTGCTTGTTCCCATTTGCACCTTCAAGGGCCAAGTCTGGATTCCAAGTTGGCACCCTGTGTCTGGGTTAGCTGTACTGATGCTATTTCTCCCTCTGAATAACCCAGTGAGGAACAGGGTGGCCCTTCAGCAACCAAGGAAGGTGTCAGAGAGGAAGCCATCAGCCCTATCTCCATTATTTGACCTGCTCCAAGCTCTGAGTTTGGAGCAGGAACTGCAGGCGGGATCCTTCTTGGCTCTGAATGCCCTGTGCCAGGCCCTGAGGGCAGCTTGTGGGTGTGTGTTCGAACTGTGTAACCCCTGGGTGGTGGTAGCTGTTTGTGACTTTAAAATGCTCATAAAACTAGACCACGCACCACTTCACAAGGGTCCGGGGGCATAATTAGCGCTGATGAGGCCCTTGGAGACACTCCAATGCAAAGGCATGAGTGATGTCTGCTGTTACTCACTGTGTCTGTCTGTAACCTGCTATTACACATCAAGATTAATGTGCTGTGCAGATGGCTTTGCTGAGCCTGCGTCGGCGCCAGGACTAGAGAGAGCACATACACAGTGGGTTGTTTGTTCCCAGGTTACTCTGCCCCTTCCGAAAGACCCCTCAGATGGAGAGAAGTGTGGGGGCAGCACTGCTGTCAGGAAGCCAGACCTGTACCCTGGTCGCATTGCGTGACCTATCTCAAGTTTACACTGCTCCTCTTTGAACTTCTTCCAGCTCAGGTGCTGAGGAGAGCATGGGACACCAGCTTCACGGGGTTGTTTGTTGTTATTTGGGGTGCTTATTTTATGGTTGGTTTGGGGTTTTTTGTTTGCTTTGCTCTGGTTTTTGGTTTTCTGAGACTCAGTTCCTGCTATATAACATAGCCCAGGCTAGTCTTGAACTCACTATGAAACTGAGGATGCTTGACCTCCCCACGCCAGGGCTGAGATTACAAGTGTTTATATCACCGTGTCCAGCTCTCCTAGGGTCATTTGGACCTAATGGTCCAAGGCAAATGTGTAGAAAAGATCTCATGCTGTGAAGTAACACAGTCCCAGAAAAACAAACGAATGGTATCCCTCATCTGTTAATGCCAATTACCTAGTTGTAAGTATTTCTTGTGCAGGGCCCCTTGAGCTTTTGTCCAAGTAGTTAGGAGTGATGCATATTGGAAACAAAAACAACAATAACAACAACAGAAAGGACTGCACCAAAGAACTGACTGAAACAGTGAACTTCTGCTCAAAACAGTCAACTTCCATATGGAGAATATTGAGAAAGACTGAGAAAGAGATGAAAAGCATGTTTGGCAGAAAGCATGAGCTCTGGTAGGGTGGAGGTATGGGGGGGACATGGGTCTAGATTTGATAATCTTGTACAAAATATATATTAAAAAAGATTAAGAAAAAAAAAAAGAAAAGGTCTCATACTTCAGCTGGCTCATGTGAGCACCCTGTAAAGACCAGCCTTGGCCACCATGGTAGCCCCTTAACTGTGAGAGGTTCCAGTGCTTAGATTGGTTTACCCCTGTGAGTTTTGCAGTTTTTGTTTTTTTGTCATGAAATGGTGTTGGCTTGTTTGTGTGACAGGAGGCTTTTGTCTCCTTTGACTCTTAACTTCCACTTGGTAATAAGTCAGCCAGAAGAGGGCGTCTGCACCTGTGAGCCCTGAGTAATGGGAATACAGATGTGTATTGCCATGCTGGGTGTTTTTAAAATATTTATTTATTTATTTATTTAGTGTATGAGAATATTGCCTGCATTATGTAAGTGCACCCATGTCATGCAGTGCCTACGGAGATCAAAAGAGCGTGTCAGATCCCTTGGAACTAGAATCACAGACAGCTGTTAGCTACTATGTGGGTTAGCTAGAAACTGAACCCAGGTCCTCTGCAAGAGCAGCCAGTGCCCTTAACCACCGAGCCATCTCTACAGCCATCATACTGGGTTTTAATATGGTGCGGGGCATCAAACCTGTGGCTTTGTGCTTTCTGAGTGAACATTCTACCAACTGAGCAAAATCCTCAGTCTTGAAAAAAATAAAAACAAGCTGGGCGTGGTGGCACACGCCTTTAATTCTAGCACTCCAGGCTAGCTGGGACTAAAGATAGACCCTGTCTCAAAAGACCAAAAAAATAAATACATAAATAATAAAAAATAAAAACAAACCCTACACTTATGAATTTGTAACTTTTTTTTTTTTTTTTTTTTTCTTTTCAAGACAGGGTCTCCCTGTAGTCCTGGAACTCGCTCTGTAGACCAGGCTGGCCTTGAACTCACAAAGATCCACCTGCCTCTGCCTCCCAAGTGCTAGGATTAAAAGCATGTGCCACTAGGCCCGCGAATTTGTTACTTTTGTAACAAATCCTGTGCCTGCTTCAGGATGTGGCAGAGGCTGGCTCTCTCTCTCTCTCTCTCTCTCTCTCTCTCTCTCCCTCTCCCTCTCCTCCTGCCACCATGTCTCCCCACCTTGATGGACCCTGAATCCTCTGGAGCCTTAAGCTAAAATAAACTCTTCTATTAAAAAAAGAAAATAAATAAATAAAAGCAAATAGCCTTTTTAAAAATTGTCCTTTACCACAGCCGCATTGCTAAGAGAGGGGAAAGATTCCTGGCGTCGGGTTAATGATGAGCTGTTCCCTGTTCTGTTCCAGGAAGCACTAATTCCATTATACTGCTTGGTTGCAAGTTACAGAATCCAGCTCTTAAACAAACAATCAGGGTCAGGGGTTGGGGGCAGGGGGACCTGTCCCCAGACGAGGGAGGGAGAGAAGCAGAGGCCAGAAAAGCAGCCATGGTATGTCGGGGCCTTGCCTTGGGTCAAGGTGAGTCGGCCTTTTCCAGCCTTCCTATTCCCTGGCCCAAGATGTCCACCCCAGGCGAGGAGCACTTCTCGCCTGCCTGGCTTCCGTCCATATTGGGTCCTGCAGCATCCTTGTTCAGTGGAAAGAAGCAAGGCCAAGAACGCAGAATGACTGTCCTAAGTGGGGTGGAGGTGGCGGATAGAGACCTCCAGAGTAAGGCTCTATATAGGGTGCTGTTCCCAGAAGAAAAGGAGAGAGATCAAAAGATGCGTAGGCGAGAATCGCACGTGTGAGACAGGAGCTGGTGGCTGAGTTCCAATACAATACAGTACAGTACAGTACAGTACAATACAGTACAGTCCAGTACAATACAGTACAATACAATACAATACAGTACATACAATACAATACAACACAATACAATCAACTTGGGAAGCCTGAGTTAGACCAGGATAGACCACTCTGAGGCCATCTAACGTCTGTCCCAGGCCTTTGGGCGGCCAATGATGGTGCTCATTGCCCACCCGCATGCCTGCAAACTGTGTGCTAGTTTTTGTTTTTGTTTTTGTTTTGCCTAGGAACATTGGTATAGTAATGTCTCTGGAACCCAATCAGATAAACTCTGGGAAAACCTGGTTGGCCCCTGGGACATTGCGTAAAGCTCTGATCCTGTGATTTCCAAGGTGGCGTGGTTTCTGCCTGAAGGTTAACTTCATTCTTTTTTATTTAATTTTTGTTTTTTTTTTTTTTTTTTTTTTCGGTATGTATATCAATGTACTGTCTGCATGCAGGTTTGTGCACCCGTGTCGTGCAATGCCGCGGAGGTCAGAAGAGGGTCTCGGATTCCCCTGGAACTGGAGTTCTCCTGGAACTGGAGTTTCAGACGGCTCTCGGCCACCATGTGGGTGCTGGGGATCGAACCCGGGTCCTCTGCAAGAGCGGTCGGCGCTCTTAACCGCTAGGCCATCTCTAACTTCATTCTTTCTAGCAGCTGTTGAGCAGCGTCAGAATGGCTTGAATCCGGCCTGAGCATTACCTTGGCTTTGGTGGCAGCTGGTCCCAGCAGGGCTGGAGGGCTCTTAGTAGTCCCCTGGGCCAGCACTTACTTTTGCAGATGGGGGTTATCTACCCTGACTGGAGGGGGGGGCAGGAAGGGACAGAGGGAGGGAGGGAGGGAGGGAGAGAGACAGGAAAAAGAAAGAAGAAAGGAAAGAGAAGGAGGAGAAGGAAGGAAGGAAGGAAGGAAGGAAGGAAGGAAGGAAGGAAGGAAGGAAAGAAGGAAGGAAGGAAGGAAAGTTGGTTGGTTTCTTGTGGTTGGTCTGTCCTGAAGAGCTGCCTTGCCAGCTCCACCATTCTGTTGCTGGGGGCTCTCTGTGGACAGGGTGCTGTGAGAGGCAGGACTGAGTTCTTTTTCACTGCTGGGTCCTAGAGCTGGCCCATGCCTTGAAAGCTGGGCAGGTTTTCCCCAAGGTAGACAGCAAAGGGGTAGGAAAGGTAAAAAAATATTTACCCCCATTTCCCAAATCCTGGGAAAGTTCCAGCTGCTCTTGCAGATGGCCCAGGTGTGATTCCCAGCACCTACATGGAGGCTAACAACCATCTATAAGTCCAGTTCCAGGGGATCCAACTCCCTCTTCTGACCTCCACAGGCATTGCATGACACAGGTGGTGCACTTACATACATACAGCTAATAAACTTATGCACATAAAATAAAAATAATACATAATAAATTAAAAATGATGACTTAGATATGCCTGACACAGAGAAATATGTTCACGATATATTAAAGGGAAAAAATAAATTAGCATTTCTTTGATATCTAAAATTAGGAACAGAAAAAGTTAAGAAGCAAATGTTTGTAGCCATTACCTCTGCTGTGGACTGAAAGGTGGCTGTTCTATCCTGTTGCTATTTTGTTGTCCTTTTGGTTTTTTGTTGTCCTTTTGGTTTTGTTTTTTGAGATAGCTGGGTGTTGTAGTGCATGCCTTTAATCCCAGCACTTGGGAGGCAGAGGCAGGCAGATCTCTGTGAGTTCAAGGCCAGCCTGGTCTACATAGTGAGTTCTAGGACAGTTGGGACTATAGGGAGACCCTGTCTTAAAAATGACAAAAAGAAAGAAAGAAAGAAAGAAAGAAGAAAGAGAGAGGGAGGGAGGGAAAGAAAAAGAAGGAAGGAAAAAGAAGGAAGGAAGGAAAAAGAAAGAAAAAGAAAGTGAAAGAGATAACATCTCATGTAGCTCAGTCTGGCTTCATATAACCCAAGCTGGCTTCAAACTCAGGATGTGGTTGAAGATGGCTTTGACCTTGATCCTCCTGATCTCCCAAGTGCTAAAATTAGAGGTGTAGGAGCTAGACAGATGGCCCAGCCAGCTCTTGCAGAAGACCTGGGTTCCATTCCCAGCACCCACAAGTGGCTAACACCAGTCCTAAACTACAGTTCCAAGGGATCCAGTGCCCTCTTCTGGTATCTGTGGGTATTACACAATGTGGATGCACCTACATACATGTAGGCAAAACACTCATACACATAAAATATAAATTAAGATTGAAAATTACAGGTACCACCATGTTTTGTGGGTATAAGCTTCTGGGGGATTAAACCCTGTATGTTAGGTGAGTGCTCTACCCACTGAGCTAAAGCCCCAGCCCTGGTTTTGTGGGTCTTTCTGAGATGTGTAACACAGGCTGGCCTAGAACTCACTGTAGCTAAAGATGGCCTTGAACTCCTGATCCTACTGTCTCTAGCTCCCAAGTCCTGGGATGGCAGGTGTTTGTGTGACCACACCTAGCTATCATTATTATTATTGTCTGTATTTCCTAATTCTACAATAAATATCTGTTTCATATTACCAGGCCAAGGAACCTGAACTTTATCCATAAGACAATATAAATGAGCTTTGTGTTAATTAAATAATTGAAAATTAAATTAATTAAATAATTGACTAGTTGAACAGCTCTCACTAAACCCTCAGAGGATGGGAAGACTCCCTCGGCAAGATGGCGAGTGCATCAGCCCCACCCTGCGTACCTCTCCCTCATGCTGGTTTCCACAGATTGCCTTTCTATGCAAGATGGTAGTAGGTCAACACATCGTAGCGGCGGGCAGGTCTGATATAGTCCTGCCAAGATGGTAGTAGGTCAACACATTGTAGTGGCGGGGAGGGCTGATATAGGCCTGCCAAGATGGTGTTCTTTTTAGACTGATCCAGCTCGGGGCAGTGTTTTGTGAGCCTGCAAGGGTGAACCTTAGTCAAAGTCCAACCACTGGGGGCAGGAGAAGGGATAGATCTTGTTCTTCTGACCTTATTTGGGAACAGCAGACTGTTGGGTGTCACATGTCCTGGGACCCCTTGCTTAGGTGCCAGTCACATCTGCTCTCTGAACTTTCCTTCCAGGAAAACTTGATTGGCGCCCTCTTGGCAATTTTCGGGCACCTTGTGGTGAGCATCGCACTTAACCTCCAGGTGAGTCTCAGTTGTCCCAGACAGACAAGCAGACAAACCAGCTTCTTATGCAGGCCAGCTGCCTCCTCTCTTGGGGGACCTCTGCCTGCTCCACCCATAGATGTTCTAGAATCTCTAGTCTGTACCCCACTTTCTCCCTATCATACCCTCCTCCGTTCAGGACTTCCAGTTTTCTTTTGTTTGTGTATATGTACATGTATGTACATGTATGTGTACACAGGGTGTGAAAGTATGCATGCCTGTGTATGGAGCCAAAGATCAATGTTGGGTATCTTTCTCAATTCTTTCCACCTTATTTTTTTTGGGGGGGGGTCTTTTTTGAGACAGGGTCTCCCTGTAGCCCTAGCTGGCCTGGAACTTGCTATGTGGACCAGGCTGGCCTTGAACTCACAGAGATCTGCCTGCCTCTGCCTCCAGTGCTGGGATTAAAGACATGTGCCACCACACCCAGCTGCACCTTATTTTTTTCAGGGTTTATTTAATTTTATATGTATGAATCCTTTACATTCATGTATATCAGTGCGCCCATAGTGTAAAGTGCCCATGGAGGCTAGAGGGTATCAGATCCCCTAGAACTGAAGTTACAGGCAGTTGTTAGCCACCATGAAAGTGCTGGGAACTGAACTCAGGTTCTCTGCAAGAGCAGCCAGGGTACTGCTGACCCATCTCTCCAGCCTTATCCACCTGCTTTTGTGAGACAAGGTCTCTCACTGATTCAGCCAGGTAAGCAGGCCAGCAAGCCCTAAGGACCCTCCGGTCTCAGACGCCCCAATGCTGGGATTATAGGCTCCCACCACCACACCCCAATTTCTCCATAGGTGCTAGGGATCCAAATTCAGCTCGTCCTGCTTGCAAGGACATCACCAGCCGAGCCATCTCCCCAGGCCAGCCTCTGGTCCTTTTATCCACTGGCCTGGTCTCCCTGTCACTTTTCTCTTGTGCCTGGAATTATCGTCATGCCATCATGTTGAGCTC
Organism: Rhizomys pruinosus; assembly: GCA_009823505.1. NCBI lineage: Eukaryota > Metazoa > Chordata > Mammalia > Rodentia > Spalacidae > Rhizomys > Rhizomys pruinosus. The sequence continues at coordinate 1,937,554 of VZQC01010255.1, forward strand.
CGGTTCCAATTCTGTCATTACTTTAAACCCCGAGGGCCCCTGTGGAGCCTTCCTGGGCTTGACTGTGGTCACAACTGTGCTATTGAACAAGCTCAAAGCTTGAGGTGCTTCGGCTGAGGCCCCAGAGAACTGGTGCTCAGATGCCCCAGGGAATGGGAGTGTTCTCACCCCTGATGGCCACTTTGGCATCGGGAGTTGGTGAATAAATGTCCTTGGCCCCTAACCTTGGCCAGGCTTGCCAGAGGATTCTCCAAAGCACTGAGCCCCAGGTACTCACAGGACTAAGTCTCCCATTGCCACACCCATCATTAGTTCTCCTTCCTGCCTACCTCACGTTCTTATCTGTACTTTCTAGAATCATCTCCCACATAGATTGCAAACTCCTTAGCCCTTGTCTCAGACATTGTTTCTGTGAAACCCTTAATCAAAGACTTGGCACTGCTAACCAGGAGCAATCCCATAATGCACCAGGTGATTTTACTCAGCCAGTGCTCCCAGCTTCAAGGGGACAAGAGTTGCCCTTCCAGTGTAGGCCTGGGGCTTTGCCTGCAGACACACAAGTGTGCCCTGCAAGCGCTGCGTTTCTGAGGCTGCAGTGCTGTAGCTATTGACCGGGTTCATTTCCTCCTCTCCAAACCAACCTCTCTGCTCGTTTCTCTGCTTTCCTGCAGCTGCTGGCCTCGAGGTCACCATGACTCCCCAGCCTCGTTTAGTTACTGCCTTGGCTTCTGTGTCCCAAGTTGGTATTTCCAGAAGAAAAGAAGATGAGCCAAGGATCTGCTCCAGGAGGGCAGGCCCGCTGGCACCCTCATAGCTGCCCTTCTTCCAGGAGGAGTGTGGCCAAGGGGCTGCTAAACAGAGGGTTCCTGGGATCAACCCAAGGGCCAGGCCAAAGTAGGAACCGTGGACCCAGACTGCACGCCACTGGTGTGTGTTAGAAACGCACATAGCTGAGCCTGTAATCCCAGCACGCAGGAGGCAGAGGCAGGAAGCTTGCAATTTCAAGACTAACCTGGGCTGCATAATGAGACACTGTGTAAAAAAGGACAAAACGAAGGGGCTGGAGAAATAGCTCAGTGGATAAAATGCTGCCTTGCAGAGCATGAAGACCCCAGGTCAACTTCCCAAACCCATGTGACAAACACTGGGCTTGGCAGTGTACCTTGTAGTCAATGCTGGGGAGGCAAACCTGGGGGGATCCCTGGGGGTTGCTGGCCAAACAGCCTAGCCTACTTGGTGGGTTCAGGTGAGTGAGACCCTGTCTCAAAAAATAAATAAATAAATAAATAAATAAATAAATAAATAAATAATAAAAATAAATGATGGAGGGTTAGGAAGATGGCTCAGCTTAAATGGGGCTCTGCCGCTTAACTGGCTGCTCTGGAGTTTGGTTCCCAGCACCCACATGGTGCCTAAAAACTATCTGTAACTCTAGTTCCAGGCATCCGACGCCCTCTTCTGGCCTCTGTGGGCATTGCACACACTCGTGTACTCACATGGGATAACACTCATACACAAAAAATAACAATATATTTTAATGGTGGGAAGGACCTAAGGAATGGTGCCCAAGGTTGGCACACATGCCAAAATATAAAGAATTGCCCATTTTCACATCCTACCCACATTGCCTCCAAACCCAACTCAGATCCAGCTGTGAAGGTTAAAGTGTCTGTTTAGGATTCCTACATTCCTGCATGTAAAATCACATTTCTTCTTAAATCTCTAGAAATACTGCCACATCCGCCTGGCAGGCTCCAAGGACCCTCGGGCCTACTTCAAGACCAAGACATGGTGGCTGGGCTTGCTCCTGCTGCTGGTGGGCGAGCTGGGGGTCTTTGCCTCCTACGCCTTCGCCCCGCTCTCACTCATCGTGCCCCTCAGTGCTGTCTCCGTGATAGGTAAGCCTGGCCCAGTCTTTACCTTGGACCCACAGCCTGTGTGGCCCAAGTGCCACCACCACAATCAGAGCATTCACACATTAAACAAACCACTCCTGCTTTGGCCACAGCACAAAGAGCATCACACACAGGCCCAGCTCAGCGATCCAGACAGCTTCTTCCTTCCAGCCTGGCTAGGTAGAGACCATTAACAGCCCATATTTCAGGCGAGGGAACCAAGGTATCATACAACCCTGAGTAGCAGGGCAGGGACATGAGCCAGGCTGTCTGCTTCCAGGCCCAGAAAACTAACACTGGGCATGGTGGCACACACCTTTAGTCCTAGCACTCAGGAGGCAGAGCCAGGCACATCTCTGAGATTGAAGCCAGCCAGATCTACACAGTGAGTTCCTAGCTGAGGTTACTGGGAAACCTTGTCTCAAAAAAAAAAAAAAAAAAAAGATTGGCTGGGCATGATGGTGCATGCCTTTAATCCTAGCACTTGGGAGGCAGAGGCAGGCAGATCTTTGTGAGTTCAAGGCCATCCTGGTTTACAGAGTGAGTTCCAGGACAGCTGGGGCTACAGGGAGACCCTGTCTCGAAAAGACAAAAAAAAAAAAAATTTAGAAAGCTTGTTCAAATTGCTTTCATGTCCTCTGCAGAAGGAAGTTAAACCTTAACAACCTTAAACATCTTTACACCATCAAGATAAACTAAACTTTTCTCCCGTTCTAACATTTTTACACCTGTAGGAAATGCACATTCATGCTCTGATCTTCTGACATCACCAGATCCTTTTTTTTTTGGTCTTTTCGAGACAGGGTCTCCCTGTAGCCCCAGCTGTCCTGGAACTCACTCTGTAGACCAGGCTGGCCTTCCGCCTGCCTCTGCCACCCAAGTGCTAGGATTAAAGGCGTGCACCACCACGCCCAGCTTCAGATCCCATTTTAATAATATTATCAGCCTTCCCACCTCCCATTTTCTGGATCAGAGCATCTGAGCCAACCAAAAGACAAAAGAACTTTAATGTCCCTGCGTGAGGTCACAAGTGAAGCATGTGTATTCTTGCCAAAAAAGAAAAAAGAGATTAGTGGACAATAGCTTTCTGTGCTCAGAGATGGAGCAGTGCTTCTTTCCGCTTTGTTAGCTCCCAAGGAGAAAGTCAGTTTTGGAGTCTTACCTCTCCTTGAGTTACGGGTCCTCTCCTATGGCAAGGAGGCCTGTGCATTGCATATGTTTGGTAACTTTGCCACTCTTGGGCTTAGGGCGGAGTCATTCATCAGTTGCAGTGTTCCTTCCAGCCAGCCTAGGAGAGGCCTCCAAATTGTCTGCTCTCTAGGCAGCAGCTACCAATTGTGAGCAGTTGGCAAAGTGGTGGAGCTCTGTTTTTCCCCAGTGGTATTGGAAGACTCGGGGCTGGTGAACTGGCAGCTGACACACAGTTATGTGTTTTTCCCCACCTAGTACTTTTTATTCTAAGTGTTAGGGATGGAGCCCAGGACCTTCTGCACGCTGGGTGAACATTTCACCACTTAGCTACATGGCCAGGCCAGTATTTTTCCTTTTTGTTTCCCCAGTATTTTTGTTGTTGTAGTTTAAATGTCTCTAGTTAAGGAAGTCCATTGGCAGTCTCCATTCCCACCTGTTTCCTTAGGGTCCATTTCCTATCTTTAGGCCCCCACGCACCCCCGTTGATAGTTAGATCTATATGCCCTTTTCTCTTCTCTGCCCAAGGCTGGGATCACCAAAGAGTTTCTAGAACCTTCACTCACAGTGAGGTATAAGTGACTGAGTGGCCAGTGCTTCAAATGTCAGTCTTTGACTTTGGTTTTTGTTTTTGTTTTTTTGTATTTTTGAGACAGGGTTTCCCTTTTAGTCCCAGCTGGCCTGGAGCTCTCTCTGTAGACCAGGCTGGTCTTGAACTCACTGTGATCCACCTGCCTCCCAAGTGCTAAAAGAAGAAAAAAAGTCCCAGCCCCCACAGTTCTGAATTCAAATCTTGTTTTTCTGTACCAACTTTGGCTTTTTTAGTCTCACTATCCCCATTTATCTAATAGGACTAACAATAGCACCCATCTCCAAAGGCAAGCCTGCCAGAAACCACATGTGCATGCTACCCGGTACACAGCAGGCACTCAGCCCCTAGTGCCTGGCTTACGGGAAATGCCAGGGAATGCTTGAGACACGCCCCTCTCCCGGATGGAGTGATTGAATGAGGCCCAGAGGGATTGAGATCTGGGGAAGCTCTGTGCCAGAAATCAGATAGAACTGGCTCCATGCAAATGAGCCACCCAGAGGGTGTAGGCAAAGGTGCCTTCTGCCTGGCAGCAGCCTCACTGCTCTTCTCTGTGCTTGGTTTTTTTCCAGCAAGCGCCATCATCGGAATCATATTCATCAAAGAAAAATGGAAACCCAAGGACTTCCTGAGTAAGTCACCAAAGCTGCTCAGCTCAATGGGTGACCCTCCGCCTCCCACCTCCCTCAGTTCCAGGTTCCACTCTCAGGCTCCTGGGAGTGGGTGTTACGTCAGTGTCCCCCCAGATATATGTCAGAATCATCTGTGACACTGCTGAAAATAAGCCTTCATTTATTCTTTTCCATCAATATTGAGCATCTGTTTTTAGAAAGCACAATCAAAGGCACATTCTTTCCCTGAGTTTTAAAGCCATGGGAATCAAACCTAGGAGACCAGTAATTCTGCCTTTTTTATTTTTAATTTTTTATTTATTTATTTTGTATGTGTATGAATGTAATGTCCGCATGTAGGTTTGTGCACCCATGTCGTGCAGTGCCACAGAGGTCAGAAGAGGGTGTCGGATTCCCCTGGAACTGGAGTTAAAGACAGTTCTCAGCCGCCACGTGGGTGTTGGGGATCAAACCTGGGTCCTCTGCAAGAGCAGTTGGCGATCTCAACCGCTAGGCCAACTCTTCAGCCCCAGTAATTCTGCCTTTTTATGAATAATGGCAAACCTGTTCATAGTCCCCCAAAAGATCCCCTCGCTCCCCAGTAGATCTGGGCCTTGTCCCCCTCCCCAAGGAAACACCTGGGTTTCTCAGAATAATCATTTCACAGAAAAAAGAACAATGTCCCCATATTCAAAAAAAACTTTTGATAGACTAATTCTACCCAGTGAGAAACATAACACAAACCTATAGATCCAGGAAGAGAAGTGTTACAGTAATGGAGGTCCCTCCACATGGAAAGCAGAAGGGAAGAAACGTTCCTCCTAAGGCACCATCAGTAGGAAAATAGAGATGTCACAGAGATTGTAGTCCCATATGTGTAGGACTGTGTGTCAGGGGGATAGGACAGACAAGTAAACAACTAAATAATCTTAGATCTCAGTAAGTTCTTTGAAAAAAAATAGAGTTCTTCTTGCCTGGGAGACTAGGGAGATGGTGGCACTATTTCCAGGCTGGCCAGGACTCTTGGAAGATGTGATCTTGGAGCTCAACCCTAGATGATACTAGAAGACTGCTGCACCCAGGCCTGTGGGTGTGGCATGCACCCAGAAAGAGCAGCAGGTACAGGTGCCATGTGGCAGGAATGAACTTACTGTGTTCAGGACTGGTGGAGGGTGGTGAATACAAAGGTTGGCAGACATTGGAGGCTTAGAGAACTGTGTGATACCATACCAGGTAAGCCATGCTGAAGGAGTTGGTGCAAGGGGTGGCATGATGTGGCTCAGGATCCATCCTAGAGAGTCCGATGTTGGCATTGTAACCTGGGCACTGCATTTTTGTCAAGCTACCTGAGATGAAGTATATGCTGTAAATTGACTGACTATGGAGCAGGAGAGGGTCCATGGGACGGTTAAACACATGATAAGGCAAGTGCGGTCAAATGTCAGTTCCCTGTCCAAACAGGGGTCCACAGGTACTCACTGCGCAGCTCTGACAGGGGTCCACAGGTACTCACTGCGCAGCTCTCCCAGCTTTGCCGTGTACCCAAAACTTTTTAAAAGAATTTTACACTGAGGAGGCTGCTGGGGTATTGCAAGCCAGGCTTGGGGTGGTGGTATGGATCGAGATCAGGGTGAAACAGGGACCATTAGTTCTCTTAGCATCTGTGCAGCTCAGGGTTCTCGCCCCTCGGCAGCTGGATGGGGCTGGGCCTGGGATGGACTCTTGAAAGACTTCGCTTTCTCCACAGAATCCCACTGGACCCCAGGGAAGAGGCAGGAAGGCTCTTGCTGACCACCCAGAAACATGCCTGGGGACCAGTGTTGGTCCCTGACAGGTCTAGGGCAGAGCAGTGACAGCATCCAGATCATTCCCTGGGAGTAGGTTAAGTAGCCCTTTGGGAAAGGATGAGGCACTTCTTAAAAGATGCATGTCAGCCGGACGTGGTGGCGCACACCTTTAATCCTAGCACTTGGGAGACAGAGCAGGTGGATCTTTGTGAGTTCAAGGCCAGCCTGGTCTACAGAGTTCCAGGACAGCTGGGGCTACAGGGAGACCCTGTCTCAAAAAGACCAAAAAAAAAAAAAAATGCATGTCAAACTCTCAGGGTTTGCTGTGATGTTTCATTTTGTTTAATTTGCTTTATTAGCTTGCCCATAAAAGGATTGTAGGCTTGAACTATTCCCTGTAAAATTAATACTAAAACCCCAGTTCAGGGTCAGGGTAGGGGCGGTATTGTGACTCACTGGGGAAAGCCTACCTAGCATTCTCAAGCCTCAGTGGCGGGGAGGGGTGGCTCAGTGGGAAAATCTTGCCCAGTGTGCTCAAGGTCCCAGGTTCTGTGCCCAACACTGCACAAGCAAAAGTAAATCCTTGCTGGGCATGGTGGCGCACACCTTTAATCCTAGCACTTGGGAGGCAGAGGCAGGTGGATCTTTGTGAGTTCAAGGCCAGCCTGGTCTACAGAGTGAGTTCCAGGACAGCTGGGGCTGCAGGGAGACCCTGTCTCAAAAAGACCAAAAAAAAAAAAAAAAAGTGCTTTAATTTCACTCGGGAGGCAGGGGCAGGTGGATCTCTGTGAGACTGAGAACAGTGAGCTCCCAGCAAGTAAATGGCTAAAATGAAAACTACAAAGCACAAGTGTTGGCAAGGGTGCAACCATAACCTCTACATTCTACTGATGGGCATACAGATTGCTCCAGCATTTGGAAAGCCATATCATGGTGACTAACAAACTAAACATTACCTACACCATGGCCCAGGGTTCCACTGTCTGCCTTATGATAACCCAGTAGAGATGCACAGACATGTTCATAGCAGCATTCTTTATAACCCTGGCAGGAGACAATGCCCATCTATAACACAGTTGCATTGTCGTCACATAGGCTAGTGCTCAGCACTGACAATGATTGAACCCACTTAGCATATGACACAGACATACATGACCCAGATGGACCTCACAAACACCATGCTGGGTGACAAGTCCATTTCCATAAAGCACCAAACCAGACAACACTGTGACTGTCATGTCAGTATGTCACCCTGTAGATGGGCTCTGGGAACAGAAAGGTCATAGCTAGAAGTTGGGGTCCTTCTGATGTCATGGCCCAGGTACTGGGGAGATGGGCATGGACCCCCAGGTCACTGCAGGAATTCACCTGACACTTTCTAGATGCATGTCAGCCTTCATTAGAGTTTTGTTAAGGCTTTAAAACCAATATTTAAAGAGGTGAATGTGAGGAAAGCGCATGACAGCATGCGTGACGGTGTAGTAATGAAATCCTCCCCACCACAGTAACATTGTAAAAAGTACTCTAAGGGCTGGAGAGATGGCTCAGTGGTTAAGGGCACTGACTACTCTTGCAGAGGACCTGGGTCCAGTTCCCAGACCCACATGGCAGGTAACTGTCCATAACTCTAGTTCCAGGAGATCCAACATCCTCTTCTGACTTCCTCAGGCATTGCAAGACATGGTTGCACTTACATACATGCAGGCAGTGCACTCATACAAATAAAAATAATTTTGTTTTTGGTCTTTTTTTTATTTCTTTTTTTTTTTAATTTTTTTTTTTTTTTTATTTCGGTATGTGTATCAATGTACTGTCTGCATGCAGGTCTGTGCACCCGTGTCGTGCAATGCCGCGGAGGTCATTGAGACTGGAGCTTCTCCTGGAATTGAGTTTCCAGACGGCTCTCGGCGCCATGTGGGATGCTGGGGATCAGAACCCGGGTCTCTAAGAGCAACGGCGGATCCCCACAGCCACTCTAGGGCCATCTTTTCTCCACCCTTTTTTTTGGTCTTCTTAAAACAGGGTCTCCCGGGCTGGAGAGATGGCCTAGCGGTTAAGAGCGACGACCACTCTTGCAGAGGACCCGGGTTCGATCCCACGCACCCACATGCGTGCTGAGAACCGTCTGAAACTCAAATTCCAGCCGAGAACTCCAGTTCCAGGTTACGCAATCCAGAGACCCTCTCTGCTGACCTCCGCGGGCCCATGCACGACACGGGGTGCCACAAACTTGCATGCAAGGACAGCATACATTCCTACACATATAATATAATAAATAAAAATTAAAAAAAAAAAAAAAAAAAAAAAAAAAAAAAGAACAGCGGATCAGGTCTTTTTAAAACAGGGTCTCCCTTTAGTCTCAGCTGGCCTGGAACTCAGTATGTAGACCAGGCTGGTCTTGAACTCACAGAGATCAGCCTGCCTCTGCCTCCCAAGTGCTAGGATTAAAGATGTGTGCCACCACGCCCAGCTTAAAGACCGGTTCTTAGCTGCCATGTGGGTTCTGGGAATTGAACCCAGGTCCTCTGCAAGAGTAGTCAGTGCTCTTAACGGCTGAACCATCTCTCTAGCCCCCTCCCAAAATATATATATATATATATATATTTATTTATTTATTTATTTATTTTTATCTTTTCAAGACAGGGTCTCCCTGTAGCCCCAGCTGTTCTGGAACTCACTCTGTAGACAAGGCTGGCCTTGAACTCACAAAGATCCGCCTGCCTCTGCCTCCCAGGTGCTAGGATTAAAGGTGTGCACCACCATGCCTGGCCAAAATATATTTTTAAAAGTACTCCAGGTATGATCCCGGCATTTGGGAGGCAGAGGCAAGAAGATTGCTATGAGTTCCAGGCCAACTTGGGTTACAGAGTGAGACTTTGTCTCAAAAACACCAAAATTAATCAGTCAAGGAAGCAATAAAATAAATCATTAAAGATTATTTTCTCTTAAGTAAAGAACATTCAAAAATCCAAACATCACCAGATGACCTGTCACAAGGAAAGGCTGTCCTGCCTCGTTAAGGGCACATTGTGCACCCAGCCTACACCCTGAAGCCCCTCCGTACCTTCCTCCCCACAGGGCGCTACGTCTTGTCTTTTGTCGGCTGCGGTTTGGCCATCGTGGGCACCTACCTGCTGGTGACATTTGCACCCAATAGTCATGAGAAGATGACGGGTGAGAACATTGCCAGGCACCTGGTGAGCTGGCCGTTTCTCCTGTATATGGTACGCTGTCCTCCTGCCTGAGAAGGTGAGGGTGGGGCAGCATCCTAGACACTGGACTTGAGGTCCCAGCACTCAGGATCACTGTGGTGTGATCTGAACACCAAGCTTTCAGGCCTGCCTGCTTCACAGGACACACTGGTCCCATGTCTTTCCTAAGTGCCATCCAAATCCATCCACAGTACACTGCTAGTCCTTCGTCTTTGGTGATCTGTGGAGGTTTGTATCTATGAAGGACTATTGCCAAAACTGAAATTCTGGGTCTTTGTTTCTGAGATGGAATTAAGAGTCAGACTTTATCATCATCATCCCTCTGTAACTTTTGACATTCACCATCTAATTTTATTTATTTATTTATTTATTTATTTATTTATTTGTTCTTTTTGAGACAAGGTCTCCTTATTGTAGCTCCAGCTGACCTGGAACTCACTATGTAGACCAGACTGGCCTTGAACTTGGAGATTCGCCTGCCTCTGCCTCCGGAGTGCTGGAATTAAAGGTGTGTGTTACCATGCCTGGCACCATTTTAAAGTTTTTAAATATGAGAGAGGGGTGTTAAATATAGGGACTGGAGATGTGGCTGATGTAGCAGAGTTCTTGCCTAACTTGAAGCCCTGGGTTCAGTCTCCACCACCACATAAACCAGGTGTGCTGGTACATGCCTGTAATCTAAGCCCTTCAGAGGCAAAAGTACAAGGATCTCCACCGCTGTATAGCCGGTTCAAAGCCAGCCTGCACTAGAGACCTTGTCTCAAAATAAAAAGAAAAAAAAATTGGACTGGAGAGATGGCTCAGCAATTAAGGGCGCATACTGCTTTTGTAGAAGACCTGAGTTCATTTCCTGGGACCCATATGAGCCACTCACAACTGCCTGTAACTCCAACTCCTCCAGGGAGATGCAACACTTTTAGCCTCCATGGGCACCTTCACCAGGCGCACACACAGACACATAATTAAAAATAATAAAAATAGCTAGATGTGGTGGCACACACCTTTAATCTCAGCACTTAGGGAGCAGAGGCAGGTGAATCTCTATGAGTTCAAAGCCAGCCTGATCAACATAGCAAGTTCCAGGACAGCTGGGCTATGGGGAGACCCTGTCTCAATAATAATAATAATAATGATAATAATAATAATAAATCTTAAAATTATATAAATAAATACAAGTAAAAAATAAAAACAAATTTAAAAACAGTTAAAATTTCAACCAAACCATTTCAAAATTCTGCTTCTCCCAGAATCACATAGCTGACAGAGGTCCAGGAGGGATCGGCGTGGTGGCACACACCTTTAATCCCAGCTCTTGGGAGGCGGAGGCAGGTGGATCTCTGTGAGTTTAAGCACAGTCTGATCCATATAGGAACACAGCAAGTTCCAGGCCAGCAGGGGCTACATAGTATATTGTGAAACCCTGTCTCATAAGAAAAAGAATTGGGGGGGGGGGCAGAATCCAGGCAACACGAGCCCCCGCCAGTGCTCATCTGACCAGTTATATCTGCTTCAGATACAAACAGCACAATGCTGAGTGGGTCTTGGTATCTCTACTCATTCTCCCTTAACAACCCTATAACGTGACTTTGCTCCCCATTTCATGGATAGAGATCCTGAGACTCAAGAGGTTAGCACATTTTTTTTTACCTCTAATAACTCCAGTAGCAGAGGATAAAGCTCACTGAGGCTGGAGTTGTGCACCCACACCGGACTTCAGCCAGCCCTATTCTTTGGTGGGCACAGAAGCTGTTCCAGCAAAGCCTGGCCCCAGAGCAGGACTCTCACTCAGAGAACCCTGGCCTCAATTCCTGTGTGTGCTGTGTGTCCTTGGACAAGTCACTTTCTTTCTCTGTTTCCTTCTCTCTGAAGTGGTAAAAGTCATTAGACTTAGGATGTGTGAGGCAACAAGAAGTCACCCAGTGTGTGGTAGATGGTTAGTTGGGTTGAATTGGCCTTGCTAGGATTTGAGGGCGAGGCAGTGCTGCTGCTGAAGAGATTAAGTCAAACTCAGTTCAAGAAGTATGTGTCAAGTATGTTTCCCCCATACTGGTCATTGTGCATGCAGAAAATCAAAGGGCTGGCCTCGTGGGACCCCTGGTCTCTCCCGAGGCGACCACACACGCACAGCTGTCTTTGGATTTAACAAGTGCCACCCCAGCATTCATTGGCGAATCAAGAATAGTCAAATGAGAACTGAAAACTTGGGACTCCCTCCTCCCCTCTCCCCCTCCACATACAACCCCACTCCACGCACAGCCTCAGGAAATGTTAATGAGTTGGTCTGAGCCTGCTCACTGGAGTGTCTACCAGCAACCACAGGTTAATTATGACTGCTTGCTAGAACATGAGAATTGCTTTCTGACTGACAACCAGTAAGAAGTGTTCAGTGTGACAAAGAGCTGGGATAGATAGATTTGGAAACAGAACAGCTGAATGCTGCGGCCTCCAGTTATGGGGAATTTTTTAAATCTCATTTTTTGAAATCCTCACTGATGTTTCTGCATTAGTTTTTGGACTGAGTAGACCTTACTAAGTGTTTGGGGTTGAAGAGGGGAGCTGAGCTGTTGTTACAGTTTTCTTCCATAGGTTGCTGGGTGGCAGGACTGCTTCATCACATTGCCGGTCACCTGGGCCTTCTAAAGGGTAGAAAGGATAGGTGGCTGATGGCCGGCAGGGAACCGTCTCAAAATGCAAACTTGGAACCAGCTCCTAGTGAGGTGGTATTGCTGGACCAGCTTTGCCACTCAGGGCTCTAATGTACATGGACCAGTGGGAAAGCATACGGGCCCTGAGCTGGGCTGCCCAGCCTCTGCCATTAGCCAGCATAGGTGGTCTCCACCCTATAGTACTGTGCTGATGGAGAGTTGGACGTGGTGGTCGTGCTGGGCAGAGTGCCCAGCTACTAGGGAGAGTTGACACATTGTAGCACCGACTATGGCCCTGTAAATAGGAGTTCTTATCCTTACTTCAGAGAGGAGGCAGCAGAGGTTTGGAACTTGTCAGTGACTTGCCCAGGGTCACACAAGCAGTTTAGAGACCGATCCAAGTTCAACCTGAGTCTCGTGAACTCCAGTCACCTTCCTTTTTGGTATTTTGAGACAGGGTCTTATCAGGCTAACCTACTAAAAATCTTCCCCACCTCTTGCCTCCCAAGAGCTAGGCATGCCCCACCACACCCAGCAGTTAATTGCTGTAGGAAGCTTCCTTTGCCACAGGTAGGTACAGCACAGTCCTGCTAAGGGAAGGGGAGCACAGTACCTGCCTGTGGTCCCTGTAGAGAACTGACCCCTCAGCGCAGAGGTCAGTCAGTTTCTTTCGTGACCTGACCTGAGAGGTCCCTCCAGCTCAGGTCCTTAGCTGGGACAATGGAACGTTTCCCACCTTTGGCCGTGATTTCCCACCTGCCCAGAGACAGCTGGCCCCTGGACAGGAATTTCAGGCTGATGGCTGATGACCTATCTTCAGCCTAAACCCACTCACAATTCACTTCACCACACCAGCTCTCCAGGTTGGTGGTAGAAAGGACCGCTGTCCAACCCACTGGTCACTCAAACAAAATTCAGGCCTCCTTCAGCCTGTATGCATGCAAAAAATTAACAGCCAGGAATTCTGTAATGATGGTAATGGAGAATTCTATTTATTGCCTGCTACAACTTGCCTTTATAAGCAAAATGACGTCAGTTCTCAGAGCCGATCACAGACCCCCAGTTCCACACCCCTGCATACTGCTGCTCGGCCTAACATCCTGTACCTGGGCCACATTTCTTGCTCCTTCTTGGGGTGGGGTCAGAGAAATCCCATGACTCCCACATGGAGCCCTGAGATGTGCTAGCTGAGAACTAGCCCCCAATTCAAACCGGATCTTCCCACAAGTTGCCTTCCTCTTTCACCGTGTAGTCCAGGCAGACTTTGATCCTCCTGCCTCAGCCTCCAGCAGGTCCCTGCCTCTCTCTACTTAGCTGTGCACACCAAGGCTTGGTTGGAACAAGTATCTCCCTCCTAGAGCCCCCACCCCAGCTTTGATGAAGATGCCTACAGAGCAGTTAATTGGGAAAGAGAGAGAGAGAGAGAGAGCCCTCAAACTGATGCCTCCCAAGGCGGAGATGAGGTTGACCTCTTACCCTGCAGCTCTAGTGGGAAGGGAACAGGTAACCTCTGCTGTCCCAGAGTGAAGCAGAGTCACTTAAAATGTCCCTTTGCCACCTCATCCTGTCAGTGCACTGGAAAGGGCTGGGTGATTGGTTCCCTGTTGCTCAAAGTGCCCAGCCCTGATAAGCTGGGCAGCTCATGCTCAGCACAGCCTTCTTAGGGTCCCACCCAGCTTTCCTCACAGCCCCTCTGACCTCCTGATGCCCTCCACAGCTCGTGGCCATCATCCTGTTCTGCCTACTGCTGTACTTCTACAAAGAGAGGAACGCCAACAACATCGTTGTCATTCTCCTCCTGGTGGCCTTGCTTGGTAAGCGGGGTCTGGATGATACCCCTGGTAACCCCAAAAGGAAACGGGTGTTGTTTATAGAGCTGTCAGCTTTGCATGCAGAAGCCTGTTCGGGGTGGTCACTCCCCAGGCAGCCAGAAGGAGCAAGGTCCCTTCTGAGGGAGGTAGCGCCCGCTGCTTCCCACACTCTGGCTCAAATCCCTGTCCCCCATGTTCCCGGAGCTGAAGGGACAGCAGTATCTGAAGGAGACCCATCCCCAGCAGGACAGAGGTTGACTAACACAGGGGCCACGGCCACATGACTCCTGTCAGAGGCGAGTTCAGAGGTCACCTCAGAGCCACCAGTGAGGGGTCTAGCAGCACCCTGAAGAGACCAGGTGGGCAGAAGGTAGGAATGGAGTCAGGGAAAATAGATTTTCCTTGACTACTCCATTCTGTCCCTTTAGAAGGATGGGTGCTGAGAAGAGACTGCCCCCAGGGTGAGGTAAGGGGGATGGGTGCTGAGGCCGCCAGGGTGAGGGAAGGGTGCCACATGTCCCCCAGGGCGCAACAGAGCAGGAGGAAAGGCTTGGGGTCTGTGGATACGGCTCCTGAGGACCCCACGGCCCTCCTGGTATCTGGGCTTCTTTATACCACACTGTCCTCACTCTAGAAGTGGACACACAAGAAAAGCTGAATGTTGGGAAGTTGGTTAACTGACACGTGCAGAGGGGTCCATTATCTGTTGTCCCCTTGTCCACTTTGATGCCAGACCCTGAACCACATGGATATCAGGATTGCGTTGTATTTGTGACTCTTGGCTCAGTAATGGTGACTTTGTATTACCCTTCCTCAAAACCCTAGGCAACCACCACCTTACCTTCTCTCCATAGATCTGCCTTTGGGAACATCTTACTAAATTAATTACATCCTAGCATGGCTTTATTTATTTATTTATTTATTTATTTATTTATTTATTTATTTATTTTGAGGCAGGGTCTCCTGTAGCTTAGGCTGACCTTGAAGGATGACCTTGAACTTCTGATCCTCCTGCCTCTACCTCCTTAGCGCTGGTATTGGACTGTACCTAGTTTACACAGTGCTGTGAATTGCTAGGATTAAAGGCGTGCGCCACCACGCCCGGCGCTGCTTGCTTTTTTTATTGATTGGTTGGTTGATTGGTTGATTTTTATTTTGCATATATGAGTATTTTGCCTGCATGTGTGTAAGTGCACCCATGTCATACAGTGCCCACAGACATCAGAAGAAGGCATCAGATCCCCTGGCACTGGAGTTACAGACAGTTGTTAGCTGCCCTGTGGGTCCCAGGAGTCAAACCCAGGTCTTCTGCAAGAGCAGCCAGTGCCCTTAACCACTGGGCCATCTCTCCAGCCCCTGGCCCTGAACTCTCGATCCTCCTGCCTCGGCCCTTGAATACTGGGCCACCACCACTCCTGGCCCCACATAGCTTTTTGTGACCAGCGTCTTTGAGCATAGCATTGTCACACGTACCCGTGGTGCAGCAGGAGCCATTCTCCCTTGGTTTGGGGCGACTGTTTTCAAGATAGTTAGAAGGACCTTGGACCCGAAGCATCCCTTCCTGCATGACCCATCTCCTGTTCGGTAACAAGGACAGGGTGGTGATGAGTGCTTGTGTTCAGTGTTTGCAAACCAGTGCAGTGGTGGAAGATCGAAGAAGGCACCATGTCCTGGGCTACTGGCAGAAGAAAGCTAACAGACAGCTGACAGAGAGAGGAGAAAAGGTCAGCCAGGACCATGGCTTCCTGTTTCTTACAGTTGTTTCTTCTAATTCCTGTTTACCAAGGGGTGTTAGTCACTTTTCTGTTGCTGTGATAGAAACACCATGACCAAGGGAACTTATAAAAGGAAGAGTTTATTTGAGCTGACGGTTCCAGGGGAATTAGAGTCCATCATGGCGGGGAGGCGTGGCGGCAGGAGGTGCCGGAGCCGGAGCAGGAGCAGAGGGCTACGGAGACTGGCGAGACTAAGAACTCTCTGAGCTGCCCCAGTGACCTGCTTCCTCCAGCATGGCCACACCTTCTAAGACCTCTCACAACAGCGCTGGGGATAAAATGTCCAAATACTTGGAGCCTGTGGGGGATATTCTCATTCAAACTACCACACAGGACATGTGACATTTTGCAAGCAGAAGCCATGTTGGTGTCTAGGAAGAAAACGTTAGAACTTACCGCTGGGCGTGGTGGCGCACGCCTTTAATCCTAGCACTTGGGAGGCAGAGGCAGGTGGATCTTTGTGAGTTCAAGGCCAGCCTGGTCTACAGAGTGAGTTCCAGGACAGCTGGGGCTACAGGGAGACCCTGTCTTGAAAAGACCAAAAAAAAGAACTTACACCAATTTTCTTCCACCTTTTAAGTTACATTTCCTGTTCATGTTTATGTTTTTTAATGCATATAATCTATTATATATGAATTTGTGTGTGCATAAGGGAATATAACACTAGAGAGTTCTTGGAATAAATAAATATTTTCAAGGGACTGGGGAGATGGCACTGTCAGTAAAATACTTGAGGACCTGAGTGTGGATCCCAGTACCCACATACAAAACCCAGCATAGCG
Organism: Rhizomys pruinosus; assembly: GCA_009823505.1. Lineage (NCBI taxonomy): Eukaryota > Metazoa > Chordata > Mammalia > Rodentia > Spalacidae > Rhizomys > Rhizomys pruinosus. Next base: position 1,953,849 of record VZQC01010255.1, read on the forward strand.
GTGATCTCAATACTGGGGAGCAGAGACAGGAGCTCCGGAGCTCAGTGGCCGTCCATTCTAGCTGGATGGATGACCTGCAGGGTCAGTGAGAGGCAACCTCAGAAAACCAAGATGGAGAGTTAACTGAGGAAGACAGCCTACATCGACTTCTGGGCTCCATGTGCATACACACACACAAACACATATGCACACATACAAATCCATGCACACACAAAAAAATGTGTTTGCTTGTTTGAGATGGGTCTTCCTATAGCCCCCGTTGTCCTGGAACTCTCTGTATAGACAAAGCTGGCCTCTATCACAGAGATCTGCCTGCCTCTGCCTCCCAAGTGCTGGGATTAAAGATGTACACCACCACACCTAGCTAAAAAAAATTTTTTTTTGGTCTTTTTGAGACAGGGTCTCCTTGTAGCTCTAGCTGTCCTTGAACTCACTATGTAGACCAGGCTGGCCTTGAACTCACAAAGATCCACCTGCCTCTGCCTCCTGAGTGCTGGGATTAAAGGCATGTGCCACCACACCTGGCAAATATATATATATATATATATTCACTTATATAGTCACTTATATTTATATATAGTCACTTATACATTAATATAAATATGTTTATATTAATGCTATATATTAATATTAATATTATATATTTGTATATTATATAATTATATCATTTATATTAATATTATATATTAATATAATATAAAAATATTAATGTATAAGTGACTAAGCATTATGAAGCCCCAAATTCCTGAGGTCTTTCTGTTTTCCTGGTTATCATGAGGCTAATGCTCAGAGAAGTTCACATATCCATTCAAAGACCCTTGGTCCCTATGGTACCCTGGGCACAGAAAGCTGAACTGATTGCCCATGCCAGTGGAATTAAGTGACGTTTGAAAAAAGCCATGGGTGCCTCACTTCTCTCTCTTTGAAGTGACAGTGAGAGCCACCCTTCCAATGTGTCTTCTTCCCATGTGAGCCCAGGGTCCCTCCCACCGCTGTCCCCAGGTCCTGGACAGTTATGAACCAGCCACCTCTCAGCATCTGACTCCCTGCATTCTCCTGAGCCTGCTCACCCTTCCTCGCCCTCTGCAGGCTCCATGACGGTGGTGACAGTCAAGGCTGTGGCGGGCATGCTGGTGTTGTCCATTCAGGGAAACCTGCAGCTGGACTACCCCATCTTCTACGTGATGTTCGTGTGTATGGTGGCCACTGCGGTCTATCAGGCTGCGTGAGTTGCAAGTCCTTCTCTGATGGTCCTCGGTGTTTTCTTGACCCGGTTCCATTTATTTCTGAAACTGTAGAGAAGCCAGAATATGCAGGTGACCAGGATTTGATGTCCAGGTAGAGAGAAGCTCCTGGGGGCGGAGCTGCCACAGGACAGCCTGGGCCACTTGAAACATGAAGCCCACAAGGCATTTTCCTCCTCCTCAACATGTGAGAACCGTTACTTCAGAGACAGCCATGCTTCCAGTCCTCTGTCCTCTTGGGACTTGCCTGCTTATCTGCTAAGGAGAACACAGAGTTGTCTTTTTAAATGTGTATGAATGTTTTGCTTGCATGTACATAAATGCACCCATGTGTACAATGCCCATGGAGGCCAGGAGAGCGCGTTAGATCCCCTGGAACTGGAGTTACAGACAGTTGTTAGCTGCCAGGTGGGCACTGGGAACCAAACCCAGGTCCTCTGGAAGAACAAGCAACGCTTTTAACCACTGAGCCATCTCTCCAGCCCCCAAGTAGTCATTTCTTGCCTTTCGGAACTCCACCTCGGATCCTCCTAGGCTGTAGAGCTTGTGCTCTTTTCTTCCTCTGAGCCCTGTAGTCCAGAGGGTGGGACTGCATCCTGCTTCCTCTCAGTCCCGGGGCCCTTTCAGGACACTTAGAAGGGTGCAGGCACTCCAAGAACATTGCAGGTCACTATCTGAGTTGTCATAGGCTCAAAGGACTCGATACGGTGGGTGAGGCTAAGCTAGCCTGAAGGTCAGGCTGCTCCGAGGCTGGTCCTGGGCTCAGCATCAACAGGCACTTGGCCTTGAAAGCCAGAGGAGGAGCTGCTGGTCGGGGCTTCAAGATAAAGCTGCATGGCTCTCTCTGTTCCTCTCTGCTCGTAGCATCTTTTGGGGTAGATGGTATTGCCCTCGCCCCGTGTTGCATATGGGGAGCTGAAGAAGAGGGAGGGAGTGGCAGGCTGAGAGCTGAACCCAGATGTCAGGCCCCTGCCCCCCTGCACACCTGCTGCGCTGCGTCCCATGGAGCTGCGCCACAGCTCAGCGTCACCATCTGCAGCTGAGCCCCACAGGCTTGCCTGAGGCGCCCCAGGATGGCATCCACACCTGAGCTTCTTTCGCCGTCATCTCTGCTACTACCCTTTCCACTGTCACTCTTTTTAGTCCTTCTACATGATCCCAGCCCCCCTAGGGGAGCCCCTGTCAAGTCCACAGCTCTGTGCTGAGAGCTCTTAGGAACTTCCAGTCTCCCACTAACAATGGTACCCCAGCACACAGAGCCACAGCCACTCTCCTCGAATCTGGGGGTATGGGCAGGAAGAGACCCATGGACAGTTACCTGGGTGGTGGGTGTTGACGGTGTGAGCAGCTGCCCAATGCCGACTGAGATGTCACCTGGGAAAGGGAAAGGGACCTGTTCCCACATAAACTTCCTCTTTCTTCCTCTTGTTTATTGCAGTGATTGATGGGATTTTTTTTTTTTTAATTTTTAAGAGTTACAGCACCAGGCATAATCTGTGAACTGCTATGAGGGGCCCTGGACATACATGGAGGCAGGAGCAGCCCCGTTCATTGAGGTGGAGAGGTGGGGATCAGGGTGAGGAAACGTGCATCGTGATGGCCAGGGCGACATAGTCAGAGCTTGAGACAGGGCAGGTATGACCCACCCGCAGCAGCTTGGGCCTCCGGCTCTGGGCCAAGCACAGCCCCCAGTGCCCCGTAACAGGACCTAGAAACACTCCCCACACACCATCCTCACGCGGTTCCACTGTTATCCCTGCAGCCTGCTGACCCAAGCACCTGTGTGTTGCAGGTTTTTAAGTCAGGTCTCCCAGATCTACGATTCCTCCCTGATTGCCAGTGTGGGTTACATCCTGTCTACCACTGTGGCCATCACAGCAGGTAAGGGTGGGTTTCTGTCGCCTCCTTAGCAGCAGGCATTGCCCCTGGGAGGGAGTGGAGCCTTCCTCTGAGTTGGCTGATTCTGCTGACTGGTTCTGCCGGTGGTCACTGAAGCCAGGATGTGGCTCAGCTGATAGAGTCCTGGCATGCACGGAAGCCTGGATCCTTCCATCCTCAGTTCTGCACTAAGTGGGCGTGGTCGTACAGGCCTGTCACCCCAGCACTTGGGCAGGAAGATGAGAAGGTCAGGGTCATCTTCAGCTACACAGGGAGTTGGAGGCTAGCCTGGCCTCTGTGGAACAATGTCCAACAAAAAAAAGGGGGAGGAGAAGGAAGGAAGGAAGGAAGGAAGGAAGGAAGGAAGGAAGGAAGGAAGGAAGGAAGGAAGGAAGGGGCCAGGCATGGTGATTCATACCTATCATCAATCCCAGCACTTGGAAAGGCGAGGCAGGAGGATTTTCATGAACTATGGCTAATAATGAAAGATGTAATTAGAGAAAGGATGTAGAAACCCTGCTGTTTGGCAGAGTTTAATATTGTTTCAAACTTAAAAAATGAAATGGGAGTCAGGTGTGCACACTTTTAATCCCAGCACTTGGGAGGCAGAGGCAGGTAGATCTCTGTGAGATCGAGGCCAGCCTGGTCTACATAGAGAGTTCTAGGCCACCTGGGGCTGCAAGGAGACCCTGTCTCAAAAAGGCAAAAAATATAACCCAAAAGACCAAAAATACATTTTTTTAATGGCGATAAGAGGAACCTGGGAGGGCAGGAGAAGACCGTCTGTCTCCAGGTGTTTCATTCTAATGGTTTTGGTCACTTTGGCTCCCTGGAAGAGTCTAGCCAGGAGTAGGTACTGGCAGGTCTAGAAACAGGGATGACCTTTTCTCTCGCTTGCTGCACAGGCGCAGTCTTCTACCTGGACTTCCTTGGGGAGGATGCGCTGCATATCTGCATGTTTGCACTGGGGTGAGTGTGAGCTCCATCAGAGCTGCCTTGTTCCTGCCCCGTTGCCTCAGCCCTGCTCCTCAGGAGTCAGGGAGCTGCCAGCTTCGGGGGTGGCCTTTCTGCAGAAAGGCCTTAGCACTTTCTCTCTTCCCTTCTGTGTTTACTGGCATTCTTTTTTTTCTTTTTTTTTTTTTATTTTTTTGGTCTTTTCGAGACAGGGTCTCCCTGTAGTCCCAGCTGTCCTGGAACTCACTCTGTAGACCAGGCTGGCCTTGAACTCACAGAGATCTGCCTGCCTCTGCCTCCCAAGTGCTAGGATTAATGGCGTGCGCTACCATGCCTGGTGAGAACAGGTAACTCTAACCACAGTGAGAGAAGTCAGCAGTCCATGCACCTCTGGAGATGGTGGAACATGACTAAAAGAAGAGACAGAGAACCTTCTGGGAGGATGCAGCTTAGGACGTGTGGCTCAGTTGGTAGAGTGCTTGCCTAACATGCTTGAAGCCCTGGGTTCAGTCCCTAAGCCTGCATAAAACAGGGCATTATGGCACATGCTTGTAATCCCAGCTCTCCGAAGCAGAAGGACTAGAAGTTTCAGGGTCATCCTCAGATGCATAGAACCTTCTAGAAAGATAGAAGTCTTTTGATCTTGACCTGGGAAGTTGTTCTAATTAGCTTTCTGTTGCTGTGATAAACACTATGACAAAAAGGAAAATGAGGGAGGAAAGGACTTGTTTGGCCCACACGCCCGTCACCGTTCGTTACTGAGGAGGGCGGAGGCGGGAACGCAAGCAGGAAGACACCATGGAGGAACGCTGCTTACTGGCTTGCTTCTCCTGGCTTGCCCAGTTACCCTTTTTCGACAGCCCAGGCCCACCTGCCCAGGGGTAGCCCCACACACAGTGTGCTGGGCTCTTCCACACCAATTAGCAACTAAGAAAATGCCTCCCAGCAATGACGACCACGGGCCAGTCCCGTGGAGGTCATTCCTCAACGGAGGGTCCCTCTTCCCAGGTGTCTCTAGTTTGTGTCTGGTTGACAAAGACTACCCAACACAGAAGTGACCACACAAATGGACACACAATTCCAGCCTGCTTTCTCTTTAGGATTTGTGCACATTACTCTGTGTAAATCACATCACAGTTTTAAGAAACTATGCTTATCTACATAAGCCGTAAAGAAAAGAAGAGCAGGCAGAACGACGCACCCCTTTAGCCCCACCCAGCATGCAGCATGCAGGAGGCAGAGGCAGGAGAACCTACATAGGTGCCAAGCCAGCCTTGGCTATGCGGTGAGACCTTGTCTCGAAAAATAAAAAAAAGGAAAAGATACTTGGGAAAAATGCCCACCTAAGGGGAAGTTGTGGGGGGGGGGATGGGACTGGGAGGCACAGTGTTTATTTATTTTTATTGTGTTATACTTCTGTACAGATCTGAATGAATTCAAGTCATAAGGAATATTTTTTCCTCTTTTTTTTTTAAGGCGTGCACCACCACACCCCACTTAAAGATAGTTCTTAGCCGCCATGTGGGTGCTGGGAATTGAACCCGGGTCCTCTGCAAGAGCAGTTGGTGCTGTTAACCACTGAGCCGTCTCTCCAGCCCCAGGAATTTTTTTAGTTAAAAAGATACAACCTTTTTTAAAGCAGGCTTCTGAGAACACTGGCCGAGGAGAATCAGAGGCCCCCAAAGCTGCAAGCGCTTCACCAGGAGACTCTAGTCCGCTCTGATTACAGCTCACAGGGATGGGGGCATTCAGGGACCTCAAAGCCATTACCACCCACAGCGCCTGCTGCTGCTGGATCACAGGCCCCACACCTCTCATGCTCTCCACAGCCTTGTCTTTTTAGCTGACCTCAGCCACCTGCCGTGGAATCCGCCTGCTCTTCCTCACTCCGGGCCTTGTGTCTCCTCTCACGTCCTCAGGTGCCTCATCGCCTTCTTCGGTGTCTTCTTAATCACACGAAACAGGAAGAAGGCCATTCCATTCGAGCCCTATATTTCCATGGATGCCATGCCAGGTAACGACGCTGAAAGCCCACATGCCCTGCTGGCCGCCCTGTAGAGTGACTGCTGCTTTGCATTCAACAGGAGTCTGCCAGCTCCGGGCATGGTGCAGGAAAGGCGTGCTCTAAGCTGTGGTGTGACGTTCTAGCTGTCTTTTGTTAGTTTGTATCTCTTAAATCTCTTCACACCAAGGAGAAGGTGATGGCCGAGGCACCTCGGTGAGTTCTGAGCGCCCCTTGCCTAGGTCTGTCACAGGATCTTCTAAAGAAAATCTGGAATCCCATTGGTGTGGCTCTGTGCCTGTAAACGGAACCAGAACGTTCAAAGGAGAAGGAAAATAACATGAATCAAATTCCAGCCTGTAACCTCGCTCCAGAATCATCCTTTTTCCATGGAGCCTCTGAGGCTCAGGCTGAGAAGCACAAGCTCAAATGACCTTCAGCCCTGGCGGGAACATAAACCCACCAGCCAGCCAACTGGAGTGCAATAGGGAGGGACAGGGCTTGTGGCCAGCTAGAATATTCCGTGTAGAACTTCAGACTGGGCCAGCCCTGGCCAGGTTGTCTGACTAAATTCTTCAAGCTGCCAGTGCCCATTAATTTTCCCATTTGAACTCAAAGTTCATCTTTATTTGGAGGCTGGAAAGATGGCTCAGTGGTTAGGACCCCAGGCTTAGTTCCCAGCACCAACACAGTAGCTAACAACTGTTAGTAATTCCAGTTCCAGGGGATCCAATGCCCTGTTCTGGCCTCTACGGCACTGCACACACATGGTGCACTTACATACATGCAGACAAAGCACTCATATACATAAAATAAATATATACACATAAAAACAAATATTTGAAAATTCATATTTATTTGAAATATATAGGCTGGACCTCACTCCCAAACATAATTGCCCAGTCTTCAGTCATGTAATCTATGAAGAAAACATAAACACATCTTGTGTTATATGGTACTGCTTAATCAGGAGCAGTTTTTAAGCTGGGTGTTGTGGCACACACCTATAATCTCAGTACTTGGGAGGCTGAGGCAGGAGGATCATGAATTTGAGGCCAGTGTGGGCTACACAATAGCAGGACCCAGTTTATAAGCTTTGATGCTCTGACCCAAGTATGTTCTCAGGGCTGACCGATGTGCTCCCATGTTGAATGGCCCCAAGTGCATTTGCTAACTGCCTCTCTTTATATTATTTTACCATCTTGTGCTCTTAAGCTCCTTGTCTGTCCTGCTTGCTGTGATCAGCCTGCCTGAGTAGAGCAACTCCATGTCAGCCTTTTCATTTGACCTGACTCGTTCCATGTATAGCAAAGTGGCGGAGCTCCAAGTTGGGACCCTGAGGTTTCCCCTGGCAATTGAGGGCTTGGGCTGTCAGTACGTCATGGGCTGTGTGAACATCGAACCTGGCTGCTCAGACACCTTTTCTGCTTACTTCCTTGTTTCTCGGCTGTGTTCCGGATAGATGAGGGCGCTGGATAGCTGAATCCCAGATAGGTGAGGTGTTAACTCTGTGTGCAAGTATGTGTATGTGCCCTTGTGTCTGTGTGTTTATAACTGTGTGCGTCTATCTCTACAAATGTCTGTATATATGTGCCTATGGGGGTGTATTTTTCCGATGGGAAGTAGGAGGTATCCTCAGCTGATCCTCGATACAGGAGTCCGTGGCCTATCTGGGGGTTATGACCCTTGTACCTCGTGACCAGTGAGTGGGAACATGGAGACCCTGCTCTGTTGTTTCTGACTGAAAGCACAGGCTTGCAGTTCACACAGCCTGGATTGGGATTCAAGATCTGCCATCTTCCCGCTGTGTGGCCTCCCAAGGCCTCTCATGCTCACTCATAAACCAGAACTATTACTTCTGGAGGGTGGGGCTGGGTGTGTCAAGGCCTTTGCAGCAGTGCCTGGGGTATGGTAGATGCCGGTTAATTTTGCCTTCACTAACATTTTCTTTTAAAAACGTTGAAAGTGGGGCTGGAGAAAGTTACTGGCTCCAGCAGTAAGAGCACTGACTGCTCTTGCAGAGCAGTAGTTCCCAGCGTCTACATGGCAGCTAACAACTGCCTGTAACTTCAGCTTCAGGGGATCAAGGTGATCTCTTTGGACCTCTGAGGGCACCTGTGCACATGAGGCATATATACACACAAAAATGTTCTAAATCTTAAAAATAAAAATTAGAAAACCAAACACTTTGGGGTTGGAGACATGGCTTAATGGGGAAAATGGTCGCTGCTTGAGTATGAGGTCCCAAATCCAGGCCCCAGCACCCACACAAAAAGCCACACGCCGCAGGCCCAGTGCTGGGGGGGGGGGGGGGGGGCAGAGACAGGATGACTAGAGCTCCCTGCCCAGCCAATCAGTGAACTCTGGGCTCAATGAGAGACTGTGTCTCAAAAAAACTAAGATGGGGGGATGGAGAGATGGCGCAGAGGGTTAAGAACACTTGCTTTTCTCCCAGACGACCTGGATTCGGTTCCCAGCCCCCGGATGGTGGCTGTCAGCCATCTGTAACTCTAGTTCTAGGGGATCCAGCACCTTGTGCAGGCCAAACACTCATACAATAAAAATAATAAGGAAAAGATTTTTAAAAATCCAGGCATGGTGCTGTACGTCTTTAATCCCAGCATTCGGGAGGCAGAGGCAAGCAAATCTCTGTGAATTCAAGGCCAGCCTGGTCAACATAGTGAGTTCCAGGCCAGCTAAAGCTACAGGGAGACCCTGTCTCAAAAAGGCCAAAATATAATAAAATAAGATGAAGAGGGATGACAAGCAACATCAACCTCCAGCCTCCACAGGCACATGTGCACACAGGGAAACATACCCATCCATCCAGTCTCCCCCAACACACATACACACATACACACACACACACACAGAAACATATACACCCATCCATCCATACAGTCTCCCCCAACACACACACACACACACACACACGGAAACATATACACCCATCCATCCATACAGTCTCCCCCAACACACACACACACACACGGAAACATATACACCCATCCATCCATACAGTCCCCCCCAACACACACACACACACGGAAACATATACCCATCCATCCATACAGTCTCCCCCAACACACACACATACCTTTCAAGCTTCAAGTACCTGTTTGACCTGATGCCAGGTGACAGGCATAGGATTCTGAGTACTGACAGAGTCACTTCTCCGGCCACTTGGTTTCCCAGGTCACATGTCCTGGACTTTGTCTAGTTTGATATCGTGATAAACTGTTGTTCAAGAGGTCTACAGATTCCAGAACATTAGGATATATCATAGTTAGCAGGGGCTTGTGACATATCCACACCCCCCCCCAGGGTCTTCCTAAATGGAAAAGGAGACCAGCAGCCCCAGCCTGCAGGAGCCATGGGGTCCCCACTGGCTCTCCTGTCCCTAACCTAACGGAAAGCGTTTCTCAAACACCCAGCAGCAGGCAGGACCCCTCTCATTATGATAGGTGTCCACACAAACAAGCACACACTATTGCCATGTCTGAACATAGACCCCGCATCAATATTGTCCAAATCTCTCTCTCTGTCTCTCACACACACACATGCACACACACACACACACACACACACACACAGCCATTCCCATCCTGGCTCAAGTGCAAGGAGATGCTGCCTCACTGCCACAGCCTGAGCCCTGTCTGGTCTTTTAGAGCAATTGGTCCCCAAGCACAAAAGCACCCCACCTCCTGGCAGCATGGAGTCCAAAGCAAAGCATGCTTCCTTGAAACTTCTCCCAATTTACCCAACAGAAGCCCAAGTCCCCTAACAAATCCTCCTGACATCCCATAAGGTACAACAAATACCAAGACTCTACAAATTCACATCCATTCTAGACTCTACAAATTCACATCCATTCTACGTGTTGGCCTCCAGCTGGGGGCGCTGACAGAATTCAAAGCTATGCATTGTTTCCTAAACCCACCCTCCCCTGTACCTCTTATCTCCCCTGCCCTGCCCTCAAACCCAAACAATAGACTTCTTTTTTTCCTTTTTATTTTTATTTTTTATTTTTTGAGATAGGGTTTCATGTATCCCAGACTGGCCTTGAACTCACTGTATGGCTGAGGATGACCTGAAACTCTGATCCTCCTGCTTCTACCCCCCAAGTTCTAGGATATAGGTGTATGTTGTCGCATCCAGTTTTATGTGATGTTTGGAATATAACCAGAGCCTTATGCATTCTAAGCAGGGTCTCTACCGACTGACTACAGCTCCAGCCCCAAGCCATAGACCTTTAAACTCTATCCTTGAAGTGACCGACAGTTGAGTCCTGTGTTGTTGTATGGAGGCTAAAGGCCTTCCTCGGACATGTGAAAGCCACAGTGTCTGGTGCTAGATCCCATCCCAGCTGGATGACCTTGGGCAAGCTACTTCTCCTCCAAGAACCTGTTTTCTTATTCAGAAAGTGAGGATAGTAGTTCATCTCTGTCCTAGGATTGTTTAGGGTTTGAGCACTTATTCTAGGAAGGCCACACAGCCTTCCAGTTTGTGGGCTTCAGAGTCTAAATACCCTGGCTGGCATTAAACCCTGCTAGTGCCTTCCATAGCTGCTCGTTCTTCGGTAAGTCGCCTCCGGCTGCCTCCTTTTCCTTTTCTGTGGTCATGAGGATCAATGAGACAAAACAGTATAAATGTTTGGACCTATTTACCGCCATCTAAACGCCAGCACACCTCAGCCACGGCCAGTACTGTTGCTGCTGGTCTCTGGCTGCAGAGTGTTAGCCCTGAATTAAGCGCATGCCAGGCAGTCAGAAGTCAACTGTTACCGTCCTTTCACAGGGATGCTGGCATTTAGTTTCTTTTCTGACTCAGCCAGAGCAGGAAAAAGAATTGGCCTCAAATTGATCCAGGGGGTGAGGGGCTGGAGAGATGGCTCAGTGGTTAAGAACACTGGCTGCTCTCACCAAAGACCCAGGTTTGGTTCTCAGCACCCACATTGTGACTATCAGCCACCTGTAACTCCAGTTCCAGGGGATTCAGTGCCCTCTTCTGACATCCATGGGCATTGCATGACACAGGTGCACTTACATGCTGGCAATACACTCATACAAATAAAATAAAAATAATAAATTAATTTTTTTATTTTTTTATGTGTATGAATGTACTGTCTGCATGTAGGTTTGTGCACCCGTGTCATGCAATGCCAAGGAGGTCAGAAGAGGGCGTCGGATTCCCCTGGAACTGGAGTTAAAGACGGTCCGCCATGTGGGTGCTGGGAATCAAACCCAGGTCCTCTGCAAGAGCAGTCATCTCTCCAGCCCTAATAAATTAATTTTTAAACAGTGATCTGGATCACTGCCTAGAGAGATCGTGAGGAAAGGTTAGGGGAATTAGAGATTATGATCATTAAGTCAAGCATGGTGGTGCACGCCTGTATCGCCAACATTTAGGAGGCACAGGCAATTAGTTCAAGGCCAGCCTGGTCTACATAGCAAGTTCTGGACCAGCCAGGGCTATGTAAGACCTTGTCTCTGAACACAATTACAATAGCCATAAAAAATTAGGGTCTGGGGCTGGAGAGATGGCTCAGCAGTTAAGAGCACCAACTGCTCTTGCAGAGAACCAGGGTTCAATTCCCAGCACCCACATAGCAGCTAAGAACCGTCTTTAACTCCAGTTCCAAGGGACTCTGACGCCCTCTTCTGACCTCCTCAGCATTGCACGACACGGGTGCACCAACCTACATACAGACAGTACACTCATACACATAAAAAATAATAAATAAAAAAATTAGGGTCTTTGTTGGCCCCAAATGATGCCTCCGATATTAGTATACCCAGAATAATTGAAATCACACATACTTCACTCTGCATGTAGACCAGGGATAGCAAGGTCAAAGGTCAAATTCGAGCATCACTGTGTGTGTCACTGTCAGGTGTCTAAAAGGCAAAAGTCATTCTCTTTCCTCAATGGTAGAAAGGATTCCTGGATCCTGAGTTAACTCCACAGTGAAGTAGCATCTAACCATGACCAAAGCACAGAGTTCTGTCCCCCGCATCTGCCACCTGGGATATTCCCATCTCATCCCTGGGCTAATTGGTGGGTCCCCCAGACAGTGGCTGGTCTCTGTGCAAACTTCCTGAAGACGCATTCCTGTAGCTTAGCAACTGTAGTATTTCCAGTACACACGGTATTCCCATTTAAATCTGAAGCATCCAGGAAATTAATGCATGTGATCTGCCTCTCCTCTGATTGGTCTGTGACGGGAGAGAGGAAAGTACAGCCTCCCTTCCCACATGATAACTGGGGACATGGATGTCATTTCAGGTATGCAGGACATGCATGCCAAAGGGACCACAGTGCAGCCTGACCTCAAAGCTTCCTTTTCCTATGGAGCCCTGGAAAGCAACGACAGCATGTCTGAGATCTATGCTCCTGCCACGCTGCCAGTCATGCAAGAGGAACACAGCTCTAGAAGCACCCCTGGGCTTCCCTACCGTGTCCTGGAGCACTCCAAGAAAGAATGACCCACCTTCTCTGGGGTCTGACTGCCCCACAAGTCGACCTCCTTTCCACATTCATTCTATAGCCTGTCTTTGAAATCCCAGAACTGTGTGCAACATGGTCTTGGAAGGTCCTTGTCTCCGTCAAAGAAGACCTTAAATGACCTTGGCTTTGGAAATTTCAAATAGTGGGGTACAGGGTTGAACAGTATTGCAGGTGGGTAGCGTGGACATTTAACCCAGTGGGAGTTGAAGTCTTTTTACATCCTTGGGGACAGTCACTGAGCTTTGGGAAGTGACGATAACGGGCTGCCATACATTTCTTAGAGCCAAAGCAAGATGGAAAGTCTGCTCGCTCTTTTCAAATCTAGCAAAAGGCTGGGGACCTCCACAGCTGGTCTCCCTCCACCTCACACACATGCCTGGCTGTACCCGGCTCACTCGTGATTTTGTGTAGTAGTTCCAACTAGATCCGTGTCCCTTTTCAGGGACACAGCAAGCCAACCCTGAGAGGAACATGCTGTCATTTGCATGTTGGTGTCATACGTGGACTGCCTTCCAGTCTCCTGTGTTCATCTGTGAAGACCACCTGGTGTGTTTCTACTGAGCCTGCTGAGGAATCTGGTTTGGTTTGGGTCTTGTGAGAGCTATTCCATTGCTTCCTTCCCTCCAAAGAAGCTGTGAGAGGAGGAAGAACCAAGGGACTGAGCAAGCGCAAATCTTCAGCCCTCCTGGTCTGCCGGGCCATCCTTACGGAGGATTTGCTGAAGCCCTTCTGTAGGGGGCGGGCCACCCCCAGGAAAGGCAGGTGTCCTCGTGCAGACTCTGTTTCAATCTCCTCCCTCTTTCCTCCGCATCTCCTTTATAGACCCACTCATCAAGCTGGAGTCCCTGGCCCCAGCCTGGGTCTGGCCGAGCTCACATGGGCTGCACCTCTCACCCTGGCTGCTCCTGTGATTGGCTTCCCCTGCACCAATAGGCACACTGGAGAGTGCCAGGCAGAGGTCTGCAGGCTTTGATGAGCGTCAGAATTCCCTGGGAGTTGGTTTAAACTGTAGGTTCACTCCAGCTGTAGAGACCAGATAAAGGGGGATTGGGGTGAGACCCGGGGACCCGAGGCCAGGGACTCAGAGAGCTCACCCCCTCCGAGGCCTACTCACAACTAAAGACCCCAGGAGGCCTGCCCTCCTGCTGGGAAGGGTCTCTAGTTCCATGTCTTCTCTGGGTTCTGCGGGCAAGATGGATGGTCCCATGGGACCTGCAGCATTGGTCTCCCAGCAACCACCACTTAGAACTACGCCTACTGCTTCCCCACGCTTCCCATCATCACTAATGGGACAGTGACAGTGTTCATAGGCCAGTGTTGGTAGGTCTCCTGTCTGTCTTCGTAGCTCCTGCTTCACACCGAATCAGTGCTCCGACTTCAGAGCTCTACCATCTGTCACAGAGCCAATAACCACTTCCGTATTTCATCTAGACCACGTCTGTATTGTGACTTACATGCCTGAGATAGCAGCCCAGGAGCTCTTCAACTCAGCCCAACAACACTCTACTGTGGCCAAGCTACAGAAAGATAGGCTGGCAGGGGTAGACGTGGCTACCCAGGAATCTCAGGCAGGGGAGGCTGCACACCAGAAACAGAGGCTGGGTCCTGAGCCCAAAGGGTATTCAGAATAGCAGCTGATATTCATGCATTCACATGGATGTGGAAAATGTAGCTAAGATTAGAGAGAGGAGTGATCAGTCACACCATCAAGAAGAGGGGCACCTTTGCAATGGCACAGAGATTTAGAGCTGGGGTTGTCAAAGAAAGGAGAGCCTGGGAAGGTGATGGAGATGAGCCTCAAAAGATTAGCAGTGGGAGCCAAGCATGGTAGCTCATGCCTGTAATCCCAGGCACGCAGGAGGCTAAGGCAGGAGGACTACCACAGACAGGCCCGCTCTGCTGCGAGACAGCATCTCAGCACCAAATCTGAGAGACATGGGAGCCCCTGGTGGCCCATAGAGAATAGCAGGGCCAACACCTCTGTTCTGTATGAGAAGAAAGCAGTAGTAAGTCACCTTTCAGGGTCACACTCCAGGCCTGTAAGAACGAAGCTCAAAGAGGGGCTGATTAAAATCAAGTTTGATGGCTGTTCACATATTGCCATTTGTTTCCAGTTGGTTTTTCTGAAGCTGGGCCCAGGGGATGGCAAGAACAGAGAAGGAGCAGGGGGCTATTTAAATGTGACTAGACCAGGTGAGCACACATTGTTTTGCCAGTGTGTGTGTGTGTGTGTGTGTTCCTGCACCTTCCTCTGCCCCTTGCCTCCCTCCTAGCCGCTTTCTGTAACTGAGATACAGGTACATTGTAATGACAGGACAGTACAGTTCTGGAGGGGACTGTGGCACCAGGAACTGCTACTTGACAGCCTCGCCAGTTCACCGGCTTTCGGGTTGGGGACAACGATCATCATCCTGTAAACCGAGCCATGAGAGATGAGCAAAAGGCCTTTGGTTCCTAAGCTGAGATGCAGGGGGATCAGCTGACCAGAGCCATGTCTCCAGAGTTCACATTCTGTCCTTTGCTCCCAAGTGTCAATGGGTTGTCAGCCAACGGAAGTGCTGCCCTGCTGTTAGGATAGGGGAGGGAGGTACCAACTTCCCACCCACAGGCCTGACTTTTCACTAGTGTTCTGGTACCCTCAGCTCTCCCATCCTTCCCCACAGATTACACATGTGCCCCACCACATCCAGCTCCCGTCTGAACTCCTGACATTGTTTAATGGCTATACTGCTGCCTCCCTCCCAGCAGCCAGGCACCTCCACAGCACCGTCAACCTTGGATTAAACCAGTTTTTCTCCAGTCTTCCTCTCCTACCCCTCCTCCCTGTTCTGCAGAAACTAGACATTAGAACAAGTGTGACCGCTGCTTTTGAGGACGGGAGCCCTGCCCACATGCTGATGATAACCTTCACTTAAAGATTCAGAGTTTGGGGGCTTAGTGTAGAACTGTATGCTGATCAGAAAAGGGGTCCTGGTGCTTCCATTATCCTTCCAGTGGTCCCAGCCAGCTTGAAGGTCCCATGTGGATGGATATGGCACTGTTGATATAGGTGGGTCCTGTTCACCCTGCAGGTCTGCAAATTCCAAATCTGGCTCAACCCTGAAGCAGCTGTGCAAAGGAAATCTTTCTAGAATATGCTCTAAGGGGGGCTTATATTTTGTTAACTTCGCAATTAATACGGCATGGTATTTGTTGTTGTTTTGTCTTTTTGAGACAGGGTCTCCCTTTAGTCTCAGCTGGCCCTGGAGTTTGCTATGTAGACCAACCAGGCTGGCCTTGAACTCATGGAGATCCACCTGCCTCTGCCTCCCTAGTGCTGGGATTAAAAGTGTGCACCACCACACCTGGCATCTTATTTTTTTCTTTTTAAGTGTGTATTGTGTGCAAATAACATTATAAAGTAGTATTTAATTAAAAAATAATAAATCCACACAGTACCTGTGGAGTTCGAGTCCTGTGTTCAGCTAATACTTCCACATCTATCTAGAACTTCCTGTGAAGATGGGAACATTCCATGTTGGTGCTGCCTAGTGTGGTGGTCATGTTTACACATGGCTGCTGAGCACTTCAGATATGGCTAGTGTGACTGAAGATTTTTTCCTACATTTATATCTTGTGTGTGTATATGCATGCATGTGGAGGTCAGAGAGCAATTTGTGGGAATTGGTCCTCTCCTTCCACCATGTGGAATCCTGGGATTAAACTCAGGTCATCGGGCTTGGTGGCAAAAGCCTTTACCTGCTAAGCCACCTCACTAGCCCCAAAATGTTCTACCACTGAGCTATACTCCTAAGTCTTATTTATTATTATTATTGTTATTTTATTATCATATTACCATGGCTACACTACAATGATGACTACTATAACTAGTAGTAGTAGTAGTAGCAGTAGTAGTAGTAGTAGTAGGAGTAGTTTTGTTTTAGAATAAGTTCAGCTTTATCTAAACAAAGACAAGAGAAAGATTGTCCCTGGCACACCAGCCCGAGTTAGGCCGTGGCTTTACTAAATCTCAAAACTCACCAAGCAGAACTTCAGGTGATGAATATAAAACAAGTTCAAGCCAAGAGAAAGGCACTTTCTTTCTTGTGATACCATGAGGTATTCATGGAAGAACAAGCTGCTGTGATCAGGGAAGGTGACAGGAGGCCTCGTAGCCCTGAGACCATCACTCTGACTTTTCGAGTAGACACTGAGATCAGAGTCTCAAATTGCTCTCTGGAAATGTCCATGCTTAGTTGCAGAATTCTTTTCTAATTAGAAGCAAAGCCATAAAGTTTAACATCCCTGAAGCTTGTTTGTCCATAATCCCAAGCACCAGAACTGCATCTGTGTGCTCTTGGCCCTGTGCTAAGCTTACAACTTTCTGTGTCCAGCTGTGCCCACTGCCCAGGACAATTCAGGAAGTCAGGGAGCCATATCTTATACTGTCATACTGTTATGGGAAAATTGTTTGAACAGTTGAGAGATTAAGCACCCCACCCAGAAGAGCCTTGGAGAGGTCAATTCTTTTCACATGCATGTGGTCCCAGAATAAGTAACGAAGGCTAGGCCTAGTGCAAAGTCCAAGCAAAGTTAAATAGGACTTTCCATGTTACTGTATGGTTGCAACCTGGGCCCTATGACTGTTTCCATTGATGTGCTATGTTATCTCATGAAAATTCCTTCGAGTTCACCTGGTCATCCTTGTTTACAAAGTAGACATCCCAGGCATGGGTCAGGACACCTGCTATCTTTTGTACAGCTAGACTAGGTTAATTATGCTAAACTTCAGTCAAATGACCATTGACGTTTAGAAAAAACAGGTAAAAACTGCAAACTAATCTAAACTTGGAAGATTATACAAGATTACATTTTGGTTATAAGAATTTAACTTCTGGGGCTGGAGAGATGGCTCAGCGGTTAAGAGCGCCAACTGCTCTTGCAAAGTACCCAGGTTCAATTCCTAGCACCCACATGGCAGCTAAGAACCACCTTTAACTCCAGTTCCAGGGGAATCTGAAGCCCTCCTCTGACCTCCGTGGCATTGCATGACACGGATGCACCAACCTACATGCAGACAGTACACTCATACACATAAAAAATAATAAGCCAGGCGTGGGTGGCACACGCCTTTAATCCTAGCACTTGGGAGGCAGAGGTAGGCGGATCTTTGTGAGTTCAAGGCCAGCCTGGTCTACAAAGTGAGTTCCAGGACAGCTGGGGCTACAGGGAGACCCTGTCTCGACCAAAAAAATAAATAATAATAATAATAATAATAATAATAAT
Source organism: Rhizomys pruinosus (assembly GCA_009823505.1). Classification (NCBI taxonomy): domain Eukaryota; kingdom Metazoa; phylum Chordata; class Mammalia; order Rodentia; family Spalacidae; genus Rhizomys; species Rhizomys pruinosus. The sequence goes on from VZQC01010255.1 coordinate 1,971,699, forward strand.
AAATAAAAAGAATTTAATTTCTCGGGACTGGAGAGATGACTCAGTAGTTAAGAGCACTGACTGCTCTTAAAGAGGACCTGGGTTCAATTCCCAGCACCCACATGGTGTCTAACTACCGTCTGTAACTCCTGTTCCAAGGAGGTCTGACACCTTCTAACCTCCAAGGGCATTGCATGACATGGGTGCACTTTTACATCCAGCCCCAAGATGTTTTCTTAATTGCTTGCTAATTAATGTGGGTGAGCCCAGCCCACTGGGTGGTGCCACCCCTGGGGTAGGTGGCCCTGGGTTGTATAAGAAAGCAGGCTGAATACAGGCCAGTTGAGCAAGCCAGTAAGCAGTGTTCCTCTGTGGTCTGTGCTTCCGTTCTGGCCTCCAGGCTCCTGCTCTGGCTATGCTCCATGATGAATTATAAGCTGGAAGCTATAGATTGAAATAAACCTTTCTCAGCCGGGCATGGTGGCGCACGCCTTTAATCCTAGCACTTGGGAGGCAGAGACAGGCGGATCTTTGTGAGTTCAAGGCCAGCCTGGTCTACAAGGTGAGTTCCAGGACAGCTGGGGCTACAGGGAGACCCTGTCTCAAAAAGACCAAAAATAAAAAATATTTTTAAAAAAATGAAATAAACCTTTCTCCCCCAATGTGCTTTCGGTCAGTGTTTCATCACAGCAGTAGAAAGTAACTAGAGGGGCTGGAGAGATAGCCTAGCGGTTAAGAGCACCACTGCTCTTGCAGAGGACCCGGGTTCGATCCCCAGCACCCACATGGCAGCTAAGAACCGTCTATAACTCCAATTCCAGGAGAACTCCAGTTCCAGGGGAATCCAAGACCCTCTTCTGACCTCTGTGGCATTGCATGACACAGGTGGACAAACCTACATGCAGACAGTACATTCATACACATACAAAAATAATAAATTAAAAAAGAAAAGAAAGTAACTAGGAGCCTGGCGAGGTGGCACACACCTTTAATCCCAGCATTTGGGAGGCAGAGGCAAGGGGATGTCTGTGACTTCAAGACTAGCCCAGTCTGCAAAGCGAGTTCCAGGCCAGCTGGGGTTTACAGGGAGACCCCGTCCCAACCCCCCCCCCCAAAAAAAAAGGGTAAAGATGCTGTTCTAGTTTGCCTTCAATTGCTATGGCAAATACCAGCCTGGGGAGGAAAGGGTTTATTTGGCTCACATCCCCCAGGTCACAGTTCATCACTGAGGTTGCAGAAGGTAGGAACTCAGAGCAGGAACCTGGAAACAGGAGCTGAAACACAGGCCATGGGCAAACGCTGGTCACTGGCTTGCTCCCCTGGCCCATGCTCAGCCCACTTTCTTTTTCTTTTTTCATAAATTTATTTTTATTTTTTTAACAAATCTAGACCCATGTTCCTGCCCATTCCTCCACCCCGCCAGAGCTCATGCATTCTGCCAAACATGCTTTTCATCTCTTTCTCAGTCTTTCTCAATATTCTCCATGAGGAAGTTGACTGTTTTGAGCAGAAGTTCACTGTTTCAGTCAGTTCTTTGATGCAGTCCTTTCTGTTGTTGTTGTTGTTGTTGTTGTTGTTGTTTCCAATATGCAT
>VZQC01010255.1:1977037-2017034 GCA_009823505.1 Rhizomys pruinosus
AACAAGTGACCTATAAGGGGAAACCTATCAGAATTACAACTGACTTCTCAACGCAAACTATGAAAGCAAGAAGAACCTGGAGCAAAGCATTCCCAGTGTTAAGGGACAATAGATGCCAACCCAGGTTACTATACCCAGCAAAAATGTCAATTATAGTTGAAGGAGAGAGAAAAATCTTCCATGACATAAACAACTTGAAAGAATACATGTCCGGAAAACCAACCCTTCAGAGAATACTTGAAGCAATTCAAAGAACAGAAGAAAGGAGCAACCAACCCCAGGCACCTAGAAGGAGAAATCAATAAAAGCATAACTGCAGAAGTAGAAACCTAAATCAAAACCGCAGATGGATAATAAGGCAAAAGGAAGCAACACAAACCTATCAGTCATAACCTTAAATATTAACGGACTAAATTCCCCAATCAAAAGACATAGACTGGGAGATTGGATTAGGAAACAGAATCCATCCATATGCTGTCTACAAGAAACACATCTTACCTTCAAGGACAGACACCACCTTAAAGTGAAAGGATGGAAAAAAATATTCCAAGCAAATGGTACCAAAAAGAAAGCAGGTGTTGCTATTTTAATATCAGAAAAAATAGACTCAATATGTAAACCAGGCTGGCTTTGATCTCACAGAGATCCATCTCCCTCTCTCCACCTCCCAAGTGCTGGAATTAAAGGTATGTGTCACTATACTCATAAGTATATTTTTTGCTGTACATGGTGGCTTAAACCTGTAATCCTGTTAAACCTGTTAATCTTTTATTTTTTTTGGTCTTTTTGAGAAAGGGTCTCCCTGTAGCCCCAGCTTCCTGGAACTCACTCTGTAGACCAGGCTGGCCTTGAACTCACAAAGATCTGCCTGCCTCTGCCTCCCAAGTGCTAGGATTAAAGGCATGCACCACCACACCCAGCACTAAACCTGTTCATCTTAAACCTGTTAAGGAGGCTGAGGTAGGAGGATTGATGTTTGAGGCAAGTCTGAGCCACATAGTGAGTTAGTTCCATGCCAGTCTGGGTTACAATGATACTCTGACTCAAAAAAAAAAAAAAAAAACGAAAGGAGTCTATTTTTTTTTTTAGTTTTATGTATCCAATTTAACTCTACATAGGTGTCATACAAATGTCAATAGTTTATGTGTATAATTAGTGTCTTATGGTTTCTGGGTTTTGACTCATTGTTTGAAAGATCCTCTTTTTACATTTTGGGTTTATGTTTCCATTGAGTCACTAAGAGTATTTCTTGATGTACAGTATAAGGAGTGGAACCAGGCATGTTGGTGCACACCTGTAATCCCAGCCCTTGGGCAGCAGAGGCAGGTGGATCTCTGTGAGTTCAAGGCCAGCCTGGTCTACATAGCGAGTTCCAGGTGCGCTGGGGCTACAGGGAGACTGTGTCTTAAAAATACGCACAAAAAACTTTAAAAAAGCATAAGGAGTGGATCCAAATTTATTCCATCCAGATAGGCTACCCCAACACCATGGAATTAATGGCAAAGTTCTGCCCTAATGAACTGAAAGCCACATGCATACAATAATGTTTCCATGTCTTAGGCACTCTACCTGCCATTCTTCTGGCTTCTGTCTAGTTATTCACAGTAATTTATTGTTTAATTTACTGAGGCCTTCCAGTATGTTGTAATAGTTGCTAGCCTATGAATATATTAGTTAGTATATTCTCTTTTTTTTTGGTCTTTTTGAGACAGGGTCTCCCTGTCCTGGAACTCACTTTGTAGACCAGGCTGGCCTTGAACTCACAAAGATCCACCTGGCTCTGCCTCCCAAGTGCTGGGATTACAGGTGTGTGCCACCATACATGGCTCAGTTAATATATTCTTGTTGCTATGACAAAATACCTAAGTGTGAGATTAGTCTGGGGTACATGAGTTCAAGGCTAGCCTGTACATATGGAAACCCTTATCTGTATCCAAAAATAAAGTTAAAATGGAATGGATCATATATTTCAAGACTTCCACTCCTAGGTCTATACAGGAAGAGAAGAAAGGATCTTGAACAGATGTTTGCATAGATCACTAACAAGAAACAGAAGGGCTGGGAAAGTAGGTTAGTGACAAAAGCACATTGCTAGCAAGTCTGGGCCACATAATGAATTCCAGGCAAGTCTGGGTTACAATGATATATATTCTGCCTGGAAAAAAACAACAAAAAGAGTATATTTCTTTTTTTAGTTTATGTATATAATTTATGTATGTAATTCATGGAAGAACAAGCTGTCGTGACCAGGGTAGGTGACAGGTGGCCTCGTAGGCCTGAGACTATCACTCTGACTTTTCTGGTGGACACTGAGACCGAAATCTCAACATTGCTCTCTGGAAATGTCCATTTAATTCCCAGCTCCATGAAACAACTCAAGAGTCTATCGATGGATGAGGGGACAAGCAAAATGCAGTATAATATACAACGGAGTATTATTCAACCTGAAAAAGGAAATTATGGTAAGTGGTAAAACATAAGTAAACCATTTGCTAAAGGACTAAACAAGACATGCAAGACACATGAAGGATTTCAAATTTGTGAGGCACCCAGAATACAGAAAGTCACAGAGGCGGGGGAGACAGCTTGTTCTAGTTTCATTCTGCTACTCTGATAAAACACTCTGACCAAAAGCAACATAGGGGAGAGAAGGGCTTAGTTCAGCTTACACTTGCATATCACAATCCTTCACTGAAGGGAGTCAGGGCAGGAACCTCAAGGCTTGACACTCCATACAGCATCCCCTCCAACAGCAAGCTCACAGCCGAGGAAATATGGCAGAACCCCTGGAGGGCAGCAAGGTACATCAAATAGGAAGGGTGGGGCTGGGCACACGCCTTTATTCCCAGCACTTGGGAGACAGAGGCAGGCGGATATCTGTAAGTTCAAGGCCAGCCTGGTCTACATACTGAGTTCCAGGACAGCTGGGGCTACAGAGAGACCCTGTCTCGAAAAGACCAAAAAGAAGAAAAAAAAAGGTAGAAGGGAAGTTGCCTGATGCTAAGCCTGATGACCTGAGTTCAATCCAGAGGAGTCACATGGTAGGAGGAGAGAGCTGATTCCCAGTTGTCCTCTGACTTAAAACAACAACAATAATAAATAAATGTAATAAGAATTTTAAGTAAATCGAAAAAGTACTAAAGTAGTAATGTTAAAAAAACATACAAGTCATTAAAAAAAGAAAATGATGGGGCTGGAGAGATGGCCTAGCAGTTAAGAGCGCCGACCGCTCTTGCAGAGGACCCGGGTTCGATCAGCACCCACATGGCTGCCAAGAACCATCTGAAACTCCAATTCCAGGAGAACTCCAGTTCCAGGGGAATCCGACACCCTCTTCTGACCTCTGCGGCATTGCATGACACGAGTGCACAAACTTGCATGTAGATAGTACATTCATACACATACAGAAATAAATAAAATTTAAAAAAAATTAAAAAAAGAAAATGAGGGGCTGGAGAGATGGCCTAGTGGTTAAGAGCTCCGACTGCTCTTGCAGAGGACCTGGGTTCGATCCCCAGAACCCACATGGCGGCTGAGAACCGTCTGTAACTCCAGTTCCAGGGGAATCCAACACCCTCTTCTGACCTCCGTGGCATTGCACAACATGGGTGCACAAACCTACATGCAGACAGTACATTCATGCACATAAAAAATAAAATTTTGAAAAAACCTGCTTCTTATAAAAAAGAAAAAAGAAAAAAAAAGAAAATGAAGCTACACTTAATGGTTCACACTTGTAAACTCAGCACTGGGGAGACAGAGGCAGAAAGACTACAAGTTTGAAGTCAGCCTGGGCTACATATCAAGACTGTCTCAAAAAAAAGAAAGAAAAGAAAAAATGAGGCTATGAGGTGGAGAGCTGGCTAAGCTGTTAGGAGCCCATCCTGCTTCATAAAGGACTAGGGGACTCAGGTTCAGTTCCCAGCACCTGGCAGCTTACAACCACCTGTAACTCGATGTTCAATGCCCTCTTCTACCCTTCTTGGGCATTTGCACGTGACGCACATGCATACATTCAGGCACACACGCATGCGCATATGATATATCTTTTTTTTTTTTAATTTTTATTTATTTATTTATTTTTATGTGTATGAATGTATTGTCTGCATGCAGGTCTGCGCACCCGTGTCGTGCGATGCCGCGGAGGTCAGAAGACGGTCTCGGATTCCCCTGGAACTGGAGTTCTCCTGGAACCGGAGTCACAGACGGTTCTTAGCCGCCATGTGGGTGCTGGGGATCGAACCCGGGTCCTCTGCAAGAGCGGTCGTCACTCTTAACCGCTAGGCCATCCCTCCAGCCCCATGATATATCTTTTAAAAGAAAAGAAAATGAGGGTCATTATGCTCATTAATGAGTGAAGAAATTACAAAGTAGTTAGATACATTTATATGTGATTTCAGCAGAGAAACTTTTCAACAAATGTATGGTGTGGTCTTCTAATCAGTTATGCCAAGGGATTAGCTCATCAGGAGAACTGACAATGAACTTGGACAGCTTCCGCCTGAAGGCCAAGTAGGGAAGCGCCCCCACCACCACTGCGAGGCCATATCCCTGCGAGTGTTGGCTCACTGCCTGTGGAACAGGAAAGACTCTTCCACACAGTGCTCAATGCTGCAGAGGATGTGGTGAGCCATACACAGAGGGTGCAGGAAGGGAAAGGCCTGCAGCCTTCCTGAGGTGAATTTTCTTATTTTCTAGCAAGAGTTTTTACATGCTCACCTTTCTTAGCTGACCTCCTCTCTAAGGAACATTAATGCAATATTAATACACATATATGTATAAAGGCATTTGTTAAAAGTTCTTGATTTTAACAAGTAATTGTACACAATGGAGTATTTATATCATCATTTTAAAACATTTTAAAATGATTTTTTGAAACACAAGGAAATGCCTGTTAACGTTAATCAAAAGATGGAAGATCTAAATTGAATGATCCCAACATTTTTTTGGTCTTTTTAAAAAATATTTTTATTTATTTTTTATGTGTATGAATGTACTGTCTGCATGTAGGTTTGTGCACCGGGGTTGTGCAATGCCACTGAGGTCAGAAGAGGGTGTCGGATTCCCCTGGAACTGGAGTTCTCCTGGAATTGGAGTTACAGACTGTTCTCAGTGGCCATGTGGGTGCTGGGAATCGAACCCAGGTCCTCTGCAAGAGCAGTCTGCGCTCTTAACCTCTAGACCATCTCTCCAGCAACTTTCTTTGGTCTTTTTAAGATAGGATCTCCCTGTTGCCCCTGCCTCCTAAGTGCTGGGATTAAAGGCATGTGCCACCGAGCCTGGCCTCCAAAAAATAATCTTAAGAAAAAAATTTGAAGAAATGCACCAAAATATTGACAAGTGGCTATCTTTAGGTTATGGGATTATAACTGGTTTTACTTTATTATCCTTTTGCTTTCAAATTAGCCATAAAGGAGCCAGGCATGGTGGTGCCTGCCTTTAATCCCAGCACTCAGGAGGCAGAGACAGGTGGATCTCTGTGAGATTGAGACCAGCCTGGTCTGCATAGTGAGTTCTGCAGCTGGGGCTACAGGGAGACTGGAAGATCCTGACTCAAAAAAACAACCAAACTGCTGGATCACAGAGCTGGTGATGTGGCACACTTGGTAAAGGTGCCTGCTGCCAAGCCTGACAACCTCAGTTCAACCCCTGGGTCCCATTGTGAAAAGGACTTACTTTTGAAAGTTATCCTCTGACCTCCACACTCACTGTATCTTGTGGTAGGGGTGAGTGTGTGTGTGTGTGTGTGTGTGTGTGTGTGTGTGTGTGTGCACAAAGCCCTGGATTCTACCCCCAGCACCACATAAAATGGGTGTGTTGGTACACACATGTAACCTCAGAACTTGAGAGGTAGAGACAGGACAATCAGAAGTCCAAGATCACCATCAACTACATTATGGAGTTAGAGGCCAACCTTGCCTAGGGATAAGAGGTGGGGGCTGGGAAAGCATTGACTGTCAGTCAAGTTAAAGATCGAAGATCTGCACAAATGTATAAATACAGGAACTGGGTCTACTTTAGTCGCCATTATATTCCCAACGAAAATAAGAAAAAGATCCAACGAATATGTGTTCACATCTTTATTTGCACGGAAAGAGCATCTCCACTGCTCCTAAATGTTCCATCATGCCCCTTCCCACCAACCTCTCTCCTCCCAGGCCACCACTAACCTGATGCTTCTCGTGGTGGATCAGTTTTGCCTTTTCTTGAACTTTTCAAAACCAGAATCATACATCTACACTCTAATGTATAGATGCCATTTGTTTGGTTTGTTTGTTTTGAAACAGGGTCTTACTATGTAACTCTGCTGCCCTGGCACTTGCTATGTAGCTCTGGCTGGCCTTGAACTCACAGCAATCCTCCTACCTCAGCCTCCTGAGTACTGGAATTATAGGCATGTCCCATCATCCACCGCTTACATGCTGCTTCTGTTCAACAAAACAATGTTGCTGTGTGTATAGGCCTCCATTCTTCTTTTTGCTGCATAGTATCCCATTCTTTGAATCTGCTGTGTTTATCACTCTGTTAGTGGGTCTCTGGGATATTTCCAACTTGGAGATATTATAAAGGAAGACAGATGTCCAGAGCACCCTTGGACAAACCTCTTTTAAAAATGTGTGTTGTACGCCGGGCGTGGTGGTGCAACGCCTTTAATCCTAGCACTTGGGAGGCAGAGGCAGGCGGATCTTTGTGAGTTCAAGGCCTGCTTGGTCTACAGAGTGTTGTAGCACCGGGCATGGTGGCGCACACCTTTAATCCTAGCACTTGGGAGGCAGAGGCAGGCAGATCTCTGTGAGTTCCAGGCCAGCCTGGTCTACATAGCGAGTTCCAGGACAGCTGGGGCTACAGGGAGACCCTGTCTAAAAAGACCCCCCAGAAATGTGTGTGCGTATAGGGGCCTGGAGACATGGCTCAGCAGTTAAGACTTGCTGCTCTTTTAGAGGACCAGAGTTCAGGTCCCAGCACTCATGTCAGGTGGCTCACAACAGCCTGTAACTCAAGCTCCAGGGAATAGGGTTTGACTCCAACTTCCATTGGCACCTGCGCTCATGTGCACATACCTACACACAGACACACACATAAAGATAATAAAAATTTAAAAATTGTTGGTCTTTTTGGGAAACAGAGTCTCCCTGTAGCCCCAGGTGACCTGGAACTCGCTATATAGCCCAGGCTGGCCTTGAACTCACAGAGATCCACCTGTCTCTTCCACACACTGACATAAAAATATTTTTTAAAAAAGACTTTAGGGCCTGGAGAGATGGCTTGGCAGTTAAGAGCACTGATTGTTCTTGCAGAGGAACTGGGTTCAGTTCCCAGCAGCTAACAACCATCCATAACTCCAGTTCAGCAGAATCAGATGCTCTCTTCTGACTTCCATGGGCATTCCATACACATGATGCACATACATACATACATACATGTAGGCAAAATATACATATACATAAAATAGAAATAAATTTAAAATATGTGTATGGTATATATGTGTTTGCATGTGTGTATATATGAACAGGCATGCACATCTGTGTGTGCATGTGGAAACCCAAGGGCTTTAAGAGTCTCCCTCAATAGCTCTACACTTTATTCATTGAGGCAGGGTCTCTCAAATAGCTAGCTGATATAGCTAGTCTATCTAGCTAGCTTGCTCAGGAGATGGAGCTGGAGATCCAATGATCCCCTTTCTCAGCCTTCAGATCTCTGGAAATAAAGCCACTCAGCATTTATATGAGTACTAGGGATCTGAACTACAGTCCTTCTACTTGACAGTAAGCACTTCATCCACTGAGCCATCTCCCCATTGAGCCATATATGAATCTATAGATAATCTCCCATAGCCCACTGATATATATACATATATATATGATAATTTCTCTGAGTATATACCCAGGAATGGAATTTTAGGGTGATAGGCTACGTGTACATTTAGTTGGTAAACTGGTAAACCACTTGCAAAAACAGCCCCATGTCCTTATATTCCACCAACCGAGTATGAGTGAAATGGAGAGCTGCCATTCACATTACTTCCGTGACACAAACCTAATCAAGGACCCATCAAGGATGTTTTAGCTTCTTGACTGCTAAAGCTACGCAAATCGGAATGAGAAAGTGGGAAATGAGATCGCATGTCTGGAAACTGTCTTGCAAGAGCAGTGCTGTTTAGGAGCCCAGGCATCAGCTAACAGCTCTCCTTGAGTTTTCTAGGACAGTGAACTCTTATCCACCTTGGCCCTGGTTTCAGTGGATCCGGCATCCGCTTTTGCTCGCTCTCCTCTCTGCCTGTAACTCAAACCACAGAGATCAGGAGAGGGAGTCTTTCCAAGCTCATTCATAACAAGCATTCCTTACACACTGCACCCATCACCTTGCCAGACTCAGTGGTGAAAAGGGATGTGGAAGATTCCATTCCTGGCCTTGTCTTCCCAGCTGCTCCCAATCTAGTTGATACACACAGGCGACAACTCTTCCTTTGCCCACCTTGTGAAGGCAGGTGCTGGTTGGCTTCTAACCTTTAACCTTTGCCTTTTGTGTTCTATCCCACCTGCCCTTTCTGGGCCAACTCAGCTGATCAAAAGATACTATACCTCCCTCACAACTCACATACAGAGGTCCCAGAAGTGTGTCCCTCACCTGCCTCCATCCTCAGATCCTTCTACTGCTCCTAATCTACCTATGACCCATCTGAATACTGTCAGCTTTGCCTTTACGAGTGGCCACAATCCTGCCATTTCCCCCCCATTTCCACCTTCAGGGCCCTTGTCTAAGCCATGGTCACCTCTTACCTTCATGATTCTCCTATTGTGTCCTACTGTCTTATCGCTGTCACTAGGTAATAGCAACCTGAGTTTCTCTCGGTGAGCCACTGTCACCTCCAGGGTGGAGAAAGGAGAATTCAGGAGACCAGGAGAAAGTGAGTTCATCCTGCTCGCTGGTCTTCCCAGATGGGAGGAGTCCCAGCCGCAGGCTCTGGCCACCACGAACTCTGGCAGGCCTTCCTTGCCATGGTGGACGTACCCTCTTAAACTGTGCCCCCAAAAGACCCTTTCTTCCTTAAATTCGTCAGGTATTTTGTCACAGCAATGAGAAATGTAACAAATAACAGCCATACACTTATGTGAATAGGGTCATCAAACTTCAGCTTCTGTAATGAGAGAACTGAAAGGGCAGAGTGGATCTAGGGAGCCAAGGGGAAATTCCTAGCAGAGTTCACCAGACAGCTGCAGTTGCCACCTTAACACAGCTGGGTGGAGGGAAGCTCCACTGAGGAATCTCCTCCGTTGAATTGGCTGTGGCACATCTGTGGGGCATTTTCTTGACTGTCGAGTGATGTGAGAGAGCCTAGCCCACTGTGGGTGGTGCCACCCCTGAGCAGGTGGTCTTGTGTTATTAAGAAAGCAGGCTGAGCATTGGCCAGGGGAGTAAGCCAGTAAGCAGGCTTCCTCCATGGCCTGTGCTCCAGGTTCCCACCTGGGCTTCCCTTGATACTGGACTATGCTTGTAAGCCAAATAAACCCTTTCCTCTCCAAGTTGGTTTTGGTCAGGTTTTTTTGTTTTTTGTTTTAATCACAGCAATAAAAAACAAACTAGAACATGCAGGAAGCTGCTTCTCCCCGATTCTCACTCCTGAGGTTGAACATGCACCTAGGTTGACCCAGTTAGAATATCCGATGCCCTTTTCATGATAAAAAATAACCCGAACTAGACCAACAAGATGCAGGATGGGTCTTTTTATTGACAGTATGGAGGAAAGTAACTCCTTCGGCTGGTACGGACGTGATGTGAATTTGCAAGCAGCCATTTTCCTTTCTCCTGGTGGCCTGAACAACACTAAGAGCAGTCAAGAAATGAAAAGACGGGCTGGAGAGATGGCCTAGCGGTTAAGAGTGCTGACTGCTCTTGCAGAGGACCCGGGTTCGATCCCCAGCACCCACATGGCGGCTGAGAACCGTCTGTAACTCCAATTCCAGGAGAACTCCAGTTCCAGGGGAATCCGACGCCCTCTTCTGACCTCTGTGGCATTGCACGATACGGGTGCACAAACCTACATGCAGACAGTACATTCATACACATAAATAAATAAAATTAAATTTAAAAAAATTAAAAAAAAAAGAAATGAAAAGACTAAGAACTGGTTGGCAGAGCCTGAGCCCCAGGATTCAGCCATGCCTGGAGCCCTGGAATTTTCTGTTATGTGAGTCGATGTATTGTTAATTGAACTGCACACCAAAGAGAACAGTGAATTATACTTGATAATTCTTACTAGAAAGACCAAACCTGTATGTCTGCCTCTCTATGTGCCTCCGAGTAGGCTACTTTATTTTATTTCATTTTACTTCATTTTATTTTTGAGACAAGGTCTCCCTGTAGCCCCAGCTGGCCTGGAACTTGCTATGTAGACCAGGCTGGCCTTGAACTCACAGAGATCCGCCTGCCTCTGCCTCCCGAGTGCTGAAATTAAAGGCATGCACCACCACACCTGGCTCATAGGCTGTTTTTATGCGGTGCCCATTCCCATCCATGCTTCCTGCAAAGCTCCCTCCTCAGATACTCTCTGAACTGCCTGACTCCACACAGCACACTTACACCTTCTATGCTGTCAGCACCATGCAAAAGTGTCTACTGGGGTGACACCAAGTGATACCACAGTCACTATCTCCCCTCAGCGTGAGCCCCTGAATTGTTAAGGCCTCATCCTCACAAGCTCCACCCCAGCACAGGGCCTCAAATACCTGAGGGAAACAGTGATGCAAGGCTGACCTGGCTTCCAATGAGACTGGCTCACAGCCATTTCCGAAATCCTGTGCCTCACACATCCCCAAGCACGGATACAGAAGCAGCAGTTCCCAAACGTGTGTGTGTGTACACATATGAGTGAATGTGCGTGTGTACACATATGAGTGAACATGCGTGTGTGTAGAGGCCAGAGGCTGATGTTGGATGTCTTCCTCAAGTGTTCTTCACTTCTTTGGAGGTGTGGGCTCTCACTGATCCTCGAGCTTGTCAATTCAGCTTTTTTACATGGGTTCTGGGGGATTGAACTCGGGTCCTCATACTTTCCAGGTAAGTACTTTACCCTCTGAGCCACATTTTTCCAATGCCTAAAAATTCCACTGAAATTTTGAGGAAAAATGACTACAGTTCCTATGGTGACCTTGATGATGGAAGTAACTTTCTATAAGCATTCCTTAATTAAAAAAAAAAAAAGTGTTGTTTAACAGGTTAAAACTGAGCAGGAGCTTCAGGCAGAAAGCTGTAAAAATAAGTTATAGATTGGCAGGCCTTTGGGACCCAACTCTGTGACCCGGCTGGGGAATGTGGAAGAACCATTGGGTCCCTAACCCAATGGCTTCTTTCAATCTGTGAGAAGGATGTTACACATTTCACGCCACCTTCTGGACCATGATTTTACAGGCTGAATGACAACAATGCTTTTTTATTGTTTCATTTCTCCTCTGACAGGTTATGACGGGGTGATCAGACTTGATTTTCCTTTTTTGTGTTACATTTACTTATTCATTGGGGTGAAGGAGGGAGTGACACATGCCTTGCTGCGACTGAGAACAATTTGCTGTGTCCTTCACCCCATGTGACCCGGAGGATCGACCTCTGGTCGTCCGGCTTAGCAGCAAGCCCCCTTACCCACTGAACCATCTCCCCGGCCAGCAAAGCTGATTCTCTCCTAGAGGGAGCTGAGCCAAGTGTCCCAGTCACCAGGTCTATGAGCTAAAGGAAGAAGCATAGCTGGGCCAAGCGGCTTTGCATCAACCGTAATTACCATAATGCGGCTGGTGCCAGCCTCGGTCCTATCTAGGCTACTGGAAACTCAAGCAGACTTCGACCTTCCCTCTTCCCGGCTGCAAAATAATTATGGCCCATTGTCTCCAAGGGAGACCAGCAAGGCTGTGCGTGAAAAGGCTCTGCAAACAAAAGAGAGCATTGCAAATGCAAATATCATTAATATTGTACATCTGCGCCGGGTGCTTGGAGGGAGAGGGACCGGGGGCGCGGAGGGAGGGCCGGTTCAGTCACACACCTGCTGCCACCCCACAGCTCGGCCAGCTCCCCGTCCCCTCTCCTGGGGCCATTTAGTCCTAGGATGCCCCTCCAGGGCTGCGGGACGCGGACGGTCACATCCGGATGGCTGGTTCCGGGGTTAAGTGAGGTGAAGTTCGTGGAACGCTCGGCGGGCGGTATTCGGCCGCCGGGAAAGCGCGCATCACATTCTCGTTAACTGTTCCTGGCCTACGCAGCCAGTAGGACAACGACGAGGTCACAAAACATGCTGTTAGAGGGGTTCTAAGAAGCCCCTTGCCGCCCCGCAGGACGCGGGAGGAGCGGGCGAGTGCGCGCGCACGGAAGCCGCCCCGCCCTTCCCTAGAGCCCCGCCCACCGACAGCTTGCTCTGCCCAACTGCCCGCTTCTGGTCCCGCCCGCCACCTTGTGCGCTTGCGCAGCGCACCCGTGAGGGACGCTGAGAGTGAGGGCACTAGGCGCGCGGCCCGGGAGCGCGCGCGACGCCGGCAAAACCTCGTTCGGCCCCAGTCGCCGCCCGAGTCCCCGCCGAGGTGGCCGCTCCCGCCGGCGTCGAGGGCGTGGCGGCCGGCTGCTGGGACTCGGCCCTCGGCCCCCAGGCGGCGGGATCAGGTCACCCCTGGCCACGCTCGTCGGCCCCCCCGTCGGCCCCCGGCCTCTCCCCCTGGAGCGCGCAGGTGAGTCTCCCTTTCCCAGGGCGGGGCCGGCGCCTAGCGGCGCGGAACAGGTTTGTGGCTACGCTGGGTGAGAAAGAAGTCTCTGCGGTTCCCACAAGTTAAAGCAGCCGCAGCTACAGCAGCAGTCCCCGGATCGCCCCCAGATGCTGCTAAGGTGCAGCCCTGGTACCTCGGATTCTCCCCATCCTACAACCCCCACCCCATGGCCTCCCTCTAACCACCAGCAATTTCTCCACCAACTGTTTGAGTTTTTGGAAAGCTGGCAGGCTCATCCTGCCATCCAGGGCAAGGAAGGTGCGGCCAGCAAAACGGAGGAGGCAGCAGGTGGACGGATGCCCCATTCTCCTCGCGCTCCCTTCCCCCACCGTGCATGGATGGTCGGCGCATCTCTGATTTCCCTGACTTCTCCAAACTCCGTCCACCCCCTGGACCGACATGCAGTCTATACTCGTCTATTTCCAGGTTGTTTCATTCCAGCCTCCGTACGAAATCTCATCATCGCTTTTAGGGCTTAAGATTCTAGCAGCTCACATCCAAGTTTCAAATACAAGCTAGGATTATTTAGAGGGATGTGTTAGGGTAATGTTCAAAGGAAAATATCCGCATCCCCTTATCGAAAGCTATCCAGTCCAGCGCACGTGCTTGAACTTTTCATAGAAGTTGCTCATCTTTTTAGCCAGAGAAGTAACTGATTCTCTGTAGCTGGATTAAATGTGATTTAAGGGGCTGGAGAGATGGCCTAGCGGTTAAGAGCGCCGACTGCTCTTGCAGAGGACCCGGATCGATCCCCAGCACCCACATGGCGGCTGAGAACCGTCTGAAACTCCCAATTCCAGGAGAACTCCAGTTCCAGGACAACTCCAGTTCCAGGGGAATCCGACACCCTCTTCTGACCTCCGCAGCATTGCACGACTCGGGTGCACAGACCTGCATGCAGACAGTACATTCATACACATAAATAAATAAAATAAAACTAAAATGTGACTTAAAATATTTTCAGAACTGGGTGTGGTACCCACCTGTAATCTCAACAGTTGGGAGGCCAGCCTGGACTACATACAAGATCCTGTCTCAGAAGCCCAAACACAATATTGGGTGCAGCAAGGTGGCTCAACAGGTACATCCACTTGCTGCTAAGCCTGACGACCTCAGGTCTGATCCCCAAAACCCACAGAATGGAAGGAGAGAACTGAGCCCTATAGGTTGTCTTCTGACCTCTCCATGAGTTTACTGGTACCCACACTACATAAATATAAGACCATACTATTAAGACTCATAGTCCAAATGTTCATGAATCTTGAAAATTCCTTTTTGTTTTTGTTTTGTTTGAGACAAGGTCTTCCTGTATCCCCAACTGCCTTGGAACTCACTGTGTAATTCAGGCTGGCCTCCATCTCACAGATTCCCCTGCCTCTGCCTCCTGAGTGCTGGGATTAAAGGCATGTGCCACCACACCCGTCAAATTCATTTTTTGATGGAGATTTTTTATTGGTGTTCTGGAAGTAGATTTTGGATATAGGAAGATTGTGAAAAAATTAAAAACAAGGTGTTTGGTTAGTCTTTTTTCCAGCTTTACATTTTATCTCCTTGACGATTAGTTTCCTAGGGAAGAGGTTTTAGTACTTTTAGGGGAAATAAGACTTTTTTTTCTCTACTATTCAGATGCCAATGTCAATGTTCGGGCTTTAAAACCCAGGAACATCAGGGTAACTAATAAGATCCTGTTTTACATGATGTTACAGGACTTGTTGGTCTAAGGGGAAATGGTATGAAAAATAGTGTAACTTAAAATCCATTCAACTGAAGCCTGTGAAAGGTTGATGTCTCTGATGTTCAATACCATTTGTTGCTTCTACCCAAAAGCCTACAGAAAGATCCACTTTGCCCTGGTTTGAAACAACTGGGAGGTTTGGCTCAGTGATAGAGCATTTGACTAGCATGTATGAGATCTATGTTCAATCACTGATAGTAGAAGGAAAAAAAAAAAAACCCTCCTTCTTGCCCTGGAGTGAAGTGGTTATATTGCAGGAAGATAAATTACACACAGCCAAACAAATAGCATTGGCCACTCTGTAAAGCCTGTTCACTTGTGGCACTCATTTTGGGTTTTTTTGTTTGTTTTGTCTTTTTGAGACAGAGTCTCCCTGTGGCTCCAGATGTCCTGGAGCTCACTCTGTAGACCAGGCTGGCCTTGAACTCACAAAGGTCAGCCTCTCTCTGCCTCCCGAGCACTGGAATTAAAGCTGTGTGCCACTGCTCCCCGCGTCATTTTGTTTTCTTATACTGACAAATGGCACAATGACAATATAGAATCATGGAGTATCAATAAAAATGGTGTGCCTGTGAGATCTGAAAACACTCAACTTACAGAAATATAATTTGGAGGCTCAGTGGTTATGAGATATGTCTGTTGTTCAGAGCACTGGCTGTTCTTCCAGAGAACCTGGGTTCAAATCCCAGCACCTACACATGGCAGCTAAGAACCGTCTGTAACTCCAGTTCCAGGGGATGGAGCGCCTTCTTCTGTCCTCCTCCGGCACTGTACCTCAGGGGTGCACTTACACACATGCAGGCATAACACTCATGCATATAAAATAAAGTTAAAAATTTCTAATTTGTGTACTTACCTGGCAGGGGAGATACCATGATCACGAAGGTGGTTTTCCCTGGGCAAGGCTCATCCATTGCACTCCAGATGTGCTGACCCCTGTGATTTCCCCAAATGTGGGAAACTCAACTGCATAATTTGTGGTAGTGGTAGTAGGGGACTGCATTCGTGCTCTCCCCTGTAAAAAAAATTCTAATTTGTATAATTAGATCAGAATGGGGGTGCGTTTTTATTGTTGTTGTTGCTGCTTTTGATTTTGGTTTTATTTGATGGATGTTTTCCATTGCTACCAAAAAATAATAGTAGCATTCATAACACTATAAGTGTTATGAATGAGAAGCAAGAAGACAGGGGCATCATGGGAGATGTTCAGAACCCCCATGCTGGCAGTCCTGAGTGGTCTTCTGGAAATTTTAGTCTAAGTCAGAAGTCTAAATTAGAAGACCAGATAATGAACAAACTTGCTTTTAGTTTTACAGCATTTTAATCATGTTTGTTTAAAATGTCTTAAGTATGGCCAAGTTTTAAAGTGTTCCTGAGTTGGGAAGCAGGGGAATCTTTTCTTAAATCCCAGAGAAGAACAAATGCACCTTTTCCTTCCTGGAGCTTACCGCTCTGCCTTTTGCCTTGATGGATTACTTTTTTTTGTTTTTTTTTTTTTTTTTTTTGTCTTTTCAGACAGGGTCTCCCTGTAGCCCCACCTGTCCTGGAACTCACATTGTAGACCAGGCTGGCCTTGAACTCACAAAGATCCGCCTGCCTCTGCCTCCCAAGTGCTAGGATTAAAGGCATGTGCCACCACGCCCGGCGATGGATTACTTTTGTCACAGGGCTGTTGTGGCAGAGCAGATGGCCATGCCCTTTGGAGTTTTTCCACTCATTTGATATTTCTGTGAAGAAACACTTTGCCAGAAGCCAGCAGTAGCACTGGGGACAGTGCTGGGCCCACATTAGCACAGCACAGACTTCTGGTTGCAACACCTTCAGTGGTCACCAGACAGAACCTTCCTGGGGGTAGGGACGCTAGAGATGGGACCCGGGGTCCTCATGCTGGATCACGGAACTGTATCCTGCCCCTGTAGTTTTTCATTGCCTCGATGAAAGTGAGGTTAGGTTTTATGTAACAGCTTATGTGGTCTTCATACATATTTCTCTTTTAAATTTTAACTGCATTCAGAATGTCAGGAAATGGCTGACATTGTTAACTTAAGCTGGATTTAAAAAAAAATAAAAGCCTTGTGACATATTTTTAGCAAGAGAACTGACATCTGTCTGTCTGGTAATGACTGATACCATATGTGTTATGTTGTGACATAGACTTTTGTAAGGCCCATAGAAAGACCCCCATGTCCCTTTTCTGACTGTTTTCAATTTTTTATATATTTTTATTTTATATGTATGAATGTATTGGCTACGTGTGCATAACTGCACCCATGTCATTGAAGTGCCCTCGGAGGTCAGAAAAGGGTGTCTTGATTCTTCTAGAACTGGAGTTAGGGACTGTTGTTAGGTGCCATGTGGGTACTAGGAATTGAGCCTGAGTCCTCTGTAAGAGCAGCCAGTGTTCTTAACCCCTGAGCCATCTCTCCAGCCCCCTTCCAGCTGCTTTTAAGTCTCTGGAAGAGTTTTCACAGTAGACCCAGATGACTAGTGAAGTGGTCGTTCAGGAGCAAGCTTTACTGATGCATCTACCTCTGCTTTTCTTGAGGTAGTACAAAAATGCTAGGATTTTTGTTGTTGTATGGTGGTTCTTGGTCATTTGTTTTTTGTTGTTGTTGTTTTTCTCCATGTTATGGTTTGAATAGCAGTTCTTTTTTTTTTTAATTTTTATTTATTTATTTTCTATGTGTATGAATGTACTGTCTGCATGCAGGTCTGTGCACCCGTGTCGTGCAATGCCGCGGAGGTCAGAAGAGGGTCCCTCGGATTCCCCTGGAATTGGAGTAAAGACGGTTCTCAGCCACCATGTGGGTGCTGGGGATCGAACCCGGGTCCTCTGCAAGAGCAGTCGGCGCTCTTAACCGCTAGGCCATCTCTCCAGCCCTGAATAGCAGTTCTACCAATAATTCTGATACTACTAGGGTTCTTTCAATCAACAATGAAACATACATGGTACCTGTGTTAATTATTGAGCACTGGCTATATGCAAAGCATTATCCTGAATATGAGCATATATCTTCTTATTTAATTCTCCTAGCATCCTTATTAAGTAAATATTAATATCTTTGTTATTATCTTCTGTTATCATTTATATGTGAGGAACCAGAAACAGTCAGGGCTGATAAGATGGCTCAGCAGGTAAAGGCGCTTGCTACCAAGCCTTGTTCCATCCTCAGGACCCCATATGGTAGGAGAGAACCAACTCCTCAAATTGTCCTCCGACTTCTACATGCATGGCCTAGCACTCCTCCCCCCATTCACATAACAAAATAAAAAAGGTAATTTTAAAAGAAATAAAAAAGGCAGAGTAGGGCTGGAGAGATGGCTCAGCAGTTAAGAGCACTGACTGCTTTTGCAGAGGACCTCAGTTTGGTTCCCAGTACCCACATGGCAGCTGACAACCATCTGTTAACTGTAGTTCCAGTAGATCCAGTGCCCTCTTCTGACCACCACATGAACTGCATGACATAAGTATACTTATACTTATGCAAGCAATATACTCATACACATAAAAATATTAAAAAGAAGAGGAGGAAGAGGGGGGCAGAGTAATGTACTGTGCCTAACTCAGAGTCCTGGGGGAGGCAGAGTTCCAATGTCAATAGTCTAAAAATGGAGCCTGACTCTTTCTAGGGGGATTCTCAACAATTGCTTAGTTTTTTTTCACAGTTCCTCTGGATTTCAGCAGTCTGCCCTTTTTAGCCAGATATACTCATGTAAGTGAGAAATACAGCAACCTGTGAAGATAACTGAAATATCTTAGGACAAACTCAATAATAATCTAAAAACTTTGATCTAGGCCTAATGGCATAGGCCCGTAACCCCACTTATGGGGAGGCTAAGGTAGGAGGATCAAAAGTTCATGACCTGCCTAGGCTACAGAAGGAGTTCAAAGCCAGCCTGGACAACTTAATGAGACCCCGTTTCCCTGTCCCAAAATACCAGTAAAAAAGAGGGCTGGGACTATACTGCAGCGGAAGAGTGCTTACTTAGTTTGTGAGAGGGTTCAATCCTCAGTGTCTCAGAGGCTGGTGGATCTCTGAATTCAGGGCCAACAAGAGCTATGAGGCTCTGCCCCCGCCAAAAACTCTGAAAGACAAATAGTTATTGTGGACATTATGAGGTTAACGGGTAAAATTTAAATGTAGACTATAAATTAAATAATACTATGATATTATTGATAATATTTTCTGGTTTTGCTACCATGGATTGTATGAGAAAATGACATGTTCTTACATGCTGAAATATTTCTTTGTTTTGTTTTTGTTTTTGTTTTTTGATACTCTCTAGCCCAGGCAGATCTGGAACTCAATATCTGATCCAGACTGCCTCAAAATTGTGGTGAACCTCCTGCCTCAGGCTCCAGAGTGCTGAGACATGAACCACCATATCTGACCCTTTCCTGTCATTCCTGTTTGAAGTTATGTCAAAAGAAAGTTACCCGGCATTGAAGGTAGCAAACAGGAAATGAAGGTGTGATAGTCTGAGATTTTTTTTTTTTTGAGTCAAGCAAAGGATTGTTTCCTGTGCTCTATTTTTATTTTATTTTTTTTCATTCTTTGTCGTGTTGGAGGAGAGATCTTGAAACAAAGAAAAAACTATCAAAAATAGGCTGGGGGCCAGGGCTGTAGCTCAGTGATAGAGCATAGGCTTAGCAGTCCCACGGCCATGGGTTAATCCTCAGGATTGTGGTCCTGGGTACACAGGTCCTGGGTACAGCCGACTTCCCCCATCTCACATTGTGACATGTACAGCACCTCAACTCCCCAATCTCCCAAACACTAGGCACAGTACTTTTCTTACCTCCTTTTTTATTTTTTTGGTCTTTTTGATACAGGGCCTCCCTGTAGCCACAGTTGGCCTGGAACTCACTATGTAGACCAGGCTGGCCTTAAACTCACAGAGATCCACCTTCCTCTGCCTCCTGAGTGCTGGGATTAAAGGCATGTACCACCACGCCCTGCTGTGGACAGCTTTTTATGTCATCATTCTTGGTTTACCCACACTCCCATTTCTGACTTTGTCTCCTCAAGCCCCAGACTTTTGTGGATGGTCATCGTTTTCCCTTCCTGACTACCCATGTACCAGGTTCTTGGCCTGCTGAAGCCCTGCACGGCCTCTTCAGGAGCCTGTCTTATAAAGCAGCTGTGGGTTGGAAACTCTGACAGGCCTGGGAATTGGAAGGCCTGGGCAGTCTGCTGGCTAGGAGTAGTTTGTACCAGTTCTGTATGAACAGAGAACAGAAAAGGAAGCAAAGTGCCCAGAGAGCCACAACCTCTGCCTGACATTGTCTTTAGGAAGAGCTTATAATGAAAGCCACCATGAGACTGCTTTTCCTGCCAGAGCTCCCTTCACACCTCAGAAACAAGAATATAATTAAAGTCAGGCATTGTTGTTCACAACTTTAATCCCAGCACTCAGGAGCCAGAGGCAAGTGGATCTCTGTGAGTTCAATGACAGCCTGGTCTACAGAGCGAGTTCCAAGCCAGCTGGGGCTACAGGAAGACCCTGTCTCAAAAAGAAAAAAAAATTTTTTTAATTAAAAAAATATAATTAAGAAATCAGCTAGAGACTGAAGAGATGGCTCCGTGGTTAAGAGTACTGGCTGCTCTTCCTGAGGACCTGAGTTCAGTGCCCAGCACCCACATCAGTGAGCTCAAAGCTACCTGTAACCCCAGCCGCAGGAGAGCTGCTTCTCCTGGCCTCCATGGGCACACACACATGTGCACACACATATACATATAATTTAAAATAATAAAAATAAATCTTTAAAAAAAAAAGAATTGAGTAAAAATGATTGTCAGACCTGTGTGCCACCCAGGTAGATAGGTGTTTGGAACAAAGCTCGAGATCCAAGTGTAGGACTAGAGAAAGGTCCCAATCTGGGAGTGTATCATAGATCAGGAGCTGTCGTGTCAGCCTGGGGGCAGAAATCACCACAGGACAGCTCAGAATCTCTTGGGGACATGATACTTTCTCTGAACTACCCTCTCGCAGCACCCAGTATTCTCCTGTTGTTTCCCTGAAGCTTTGTGCCATCCCTTGTGGCTTTGGAAGCAGGAAACCGAGCCGAGAACGTAGAAGTCAAAGGCCTCTCGGAAAAAGTAACAGGAAGGGGACAGCTGAATGCTCAAAGAGCCAAGTGTAAAGGGCAGAAAACAGCTGTGAGGAAGAGCCAGGCAGGCCTGCAGGGAGAGGCTGAGGGTGAAGGGGCCATCTGGGATGTGAGCTCCAGACAGACACCCCGGGTCCCGTGCTTAGAAGCTGTCCATTCCCATAGTCAGGGCAGTTGCAGCCAACAGGGAATGGCATTTGCCCAACTGGGCCAAACCCGAGAGTGAGCTGAGTTGACTATGCCTGCCCTGTCCAGGAAGTGGGTAGGAAAGGTAGAGAGGCAAGTGGATGGAGGGCAAGGCACACGGATGGCAGACATCCCAAATTCAACATGCTGGAGTGCCAGGGAAGAGGAACAGGTGAAGAAGTGGGATGAAGCCCCCTGGGAGAGTGACTGGCCGACCTTCCAAACGGTTTGCTTAGTTGGATATGGACTGGTGTCGCTTTCCCTTTCATCCAGCATCCCCTGTTGTCCACTAGAAGAGCCAGAATACTGTGAGAAACAAGATGGTGTGATACTGGGGTTTTTTTTTCTGTTTATTTTTTAAGTTTATTTGTGCTTCAAAAATGTTAAGCCCTAAACACTGACGTCTCGGGCTTTTCTGGGCTAAGTGCGTGCTTCCCCTTCCCCTCCCAACAGCCCATACCAATTTAACTGCAGGAGGTTCTCTGGGACGATGTGCCACTGAAGTTGTTGGCGATGCTGTTTTTTAGAAATGGTCTTGAGTGGTGTGGTAGAATAGGAGGAAGCTCTGTCTGTATCCCATCATCCCGTCAGGACCGTGCTGAAGTATGTAAGCACTTTATTTGCAGGCTGGTGTCCTTGAAATGAAGGGAGAACTGAAAGTGCTGTAGCAGCATCATGACCACTAATGTCTGCATGCCCCAGAGTTTTCTCCAGTCCCACGTCACCATCTTGAAACGCATCCTGTTGAAAGGCACCAATGGTATGCTCCTTCAAGGAGCCAAACACACAGGCAGGCCATCCACAGAAGCAGATTCTGTCCCAGAGTCTCTCAGAGGGACAGTGTCAGCTCCGGGCCTCTGATGTCTAAAAGTTGAGCGAAACAGCATTTTCTGGATTGTCTTCTGTGTTAGATTTTGCATACTTCAAATGTTTCCAATACATGTTCACTAACGCTGGCTTACAGAGAACTTGTCCTGAGCAATTTCATTCTTTGAGAGTCTGCTCAGAATACACTGGGTAAGGACGGCAGAGCCAGTGCCTCACAGACTGTATTTCAAGGGCAGATGGTGAGCAGATCGTGTGGGAGTGATTTCTGCTGGGCCAGTTCCAGTGTTTCCACCAAAACCCAAAACAAATATGTGAAGGCCGCTCTGACTCCCACGTTCCTCTCACTGCTTGTAAACTAACTTACATATTGATGTGATCTGTCTTTACCTTTTCATCCCACTTCTACTAGAAAGCTTTTTTTTTTCCTTCATATTTTATTGCCCTGTAAAATCTGCTAAGAAAAGCAAATTCATAGATAGAAAATTCACTTATGAGGACTGGAGGGAGTTGATTTAAATGCTGATTGATGTTCCTGGATAAAGTTATTTCACTTGATGAATTGCTGTCTTGAGAAATGGATTGATTACAACACTATGTGGCCTTCAACATTTTTCTCTGCTATTTTGTTTTGTTTTGTTTTTGCTTTGCTTTTTAAGCAGTAGGTGCCTGGTAGACATCCTGTCCTAGAATTACATCTGCGTGGAAGACCTGCTCTTCAGAGAAGATGCTGAGGGACACTATGAAACCTTGGAACGATAGCCAGTCTGACCTCTGTAGCAGTGACCAGGAGGAGGAAGAAGAGATGGTTTTTGGTGAAAATGAAGATGATTTGGAAGAGATGATGGATCTGAGTGACCTGCCCACCGCACTCTTTGCTTGCAGTGTCCATGAAGCAGTGTTTGAGGTTCAAGAGCAGAAGGTAGGGACACATCCTGGCCCTGTACTGTGGCGTGGGAAGTATAAATGGATTTGGACCTTATGTTTATGAACTTGCGACAGATGAAATGCAGAAAGTGTGTGTCAGTCTAGACCCTTTATTGTATTTTAAAAGGTCTCAGTGTGAAGAGGTATATGTTATATTTTTTAAAAACGGTTCTTTTTCCACAAATATTTTTAAAAGCACTGGATTTTAGTGAACTCTGAATCAAGGCTTATTTTTTTTTTTTAAGAGAAAGTCCTTTAAATTTTTTTTAAATTTTTTTTAATTTTTATTTCTGTATGTGTATGAATGTACTGTCTGCATGCAAGTTTGTGCACCCATGTCGTGCAATGCCACGGAGGTCAGAAGAAGGTGTCAGATTTCCCCTGGAACTGGAGTTCTCCTGGAATTGGAGTTTTAGACGGTTCTCAGCCACCATGTGGGTGCTGGGGATTGAACCCGGGTCCTCTGTAAGAGTGGTTGGCACTTTTAACCGCTAGGCCATCTCTCCAGCCCTGAATCAAGGCTTATTAACTCTACTTTTTTATTCACTGACTTTTGGAGACTATAATTGAAGAAAAGCCTTTTATATTAGACCTAGTCATTTTTATTCTATGTGTATAAGAGTTTTACCTTTAGTAAGTATATAAGTGCACCACATGCATGCAGTGCCCATAGAGGCCTAAAGAGAGCATCAGATCCGGGCTGGAGAGATGGCCTAGCGGTTGGGAGAGCCGACCGCTCTTGCAGAGGACCCGGGTTTGATCCCCGGCACCCACATGGCGGCTGAGAACCGTCTGAAACTCCAATTCCAGGAGAACTCCAGTTCCAGGGGAATCTGAGACCCTCTTCTGACCTCTGTGGCATTGCATGACACGGGTGCACAGACTTGCATGCAGACAGTACATTCATACACATACAGAAATAAATAAAAATTAATAAAAAAAAATTAAAAAAAAAAAGAGAGCATCAGATCCCCTAGAACAGGAGTTTAAAATGGTTGTGAGCCACCAAGTGGATGCTGGGAATTGAACCAGGTCCTCTACAAGAGCAGTAAGTGCTGTTTACCTTGAGCTTTCTCTCTAGCTCCAAGAAAAGCTTTTTTAATGTTTTATTAGCACATGTGAATTGTGCATAATAGTGTTTCATTGTGACGTTTT
This sequence comes from Rhizomys pruinosus, assembly GCA_009823505.1. Lineage (NCBI taxonomy): Eukaryota > Metazoa > Chordata > Mammalia > Rodentia > Spalacidae > Rhizomys > Rhizomys pruinosus. Next base: position 2,000,721 of record VZQC01010255.1, read on the forward strand.
CATTCATATACATAATGTATTTTAGTCATATTAACCACTTCCCCTCTCTGGTTGTCCCACTTCTAATCCCTTTTTCTTCCCAACTTTTTGTTGTCTGTTTGAAATAGGGTCTCACTCTATAGCCCAGACTGCCCTGGAACTATGTAGCTCAGGCTAGCCTTGAATTCCAATTATCCTCCCAGCTCAGACTCCTGAATGCTAGAATTACAGGCATGTGCCACCACACCCAGCCTCCAAGGGCATGATTTTTTTTTTTAGCCTGGCTTCCTGTGCCTTGTATGTGCACTCACCAAAGAAGGAATTCAGCTTTCTCCTGGGGCTAATGGCTTGTAGTCATTGGGATAATTATTATTTCATTGGTAACATTTCCTGTATTACTTTCTACAGTTTGAAAGGAAAAACAAGATAGAGCTTATCTTTTTAAGATCACTTCATTTATTATTTACTTAGAAGAAGAAAGAGAGGAAGGAGGAAGGGAGGGAGGGACAGAGAGAAAGAGAAAAAGAGAGAGAGAGAGAATGAATTGCCTGCATATGCATAAGTGCACCCATGTCATGAAATGCCATCTCTCCGGGCCCCAACTACACGTGTCCGAATTCAGAAGGATAACTTGGAGGAGTCGGTTTTCTTCTTCTACCTGGTGGGTTCTAGGGATCAAACTTGGATCATCATGCTTGGCAGCCTTTCCTACTGAGCCATGTCATCAGCCCCCTTTTTTATTGTTTTTAAATATTTTATTTATTATTTTTATTTTATGTGAGTGAATGTTTTACTTGCATGTATATAGGCACAGCACATGTGTGCAGTGCCCACAGAGGCCAGAAGGCATTGGATCCCCTGGAACTGGAGTTATGGATGGTTGTTAGCTGGGAACTGAACTGGGGTCCTCTGCAAGAGCAGCCAGTGCTCTTATCAGCTGTCTCAAAGTCCCCAAGTCTTTTAACAATTTCAGGGGCTGGAGAGATGGCTCAGCGGTTAAGAACACCCAACTGCTCTTGCAGAGGACCCAGGTTCGATTCCCAGCATCCACATGGCAGCTAAAAAACGTCTTTAACTCCAGTTCCAGGGGAATCTGATACCCTTAGTATTGCAGGACACAGGTGCACTAACCTGCATGCAGACAGTACACTCATACACATAAAAAAAAAAATTCAACACTGTTTAAAAGTCTGAAGTGTAGCCTGGCTCTTTGAAGATGATGTCATACCTGCCTCTGTGCCTGGCTTTTTTGTATGGGTGCTAGGAATCAAAATCAAACTCAGGTCCTCGTGGTTCACAGCAAGCACTTTACTGACTGAGCCATCTCCCCTCCCCTCCCTAGCCCTTGATTTACTTTTACTTGTGTGTGTGTGTGTGTATGTGTGTGCGTGTGTGTGTGTGTCTTTTTTTAAATCTTTTTTTAATTTTTATTTTTTCTTGTATGTGTATGAATGTACTGTCTGCATGTAGGTTTGTGCACCCATGTCATGCAGTGCTGTGGAGGTCAGAGAGGATGTCGGATTCCCCTGGAACTGGAGTTAAAGACGGTTCTCAGCCACCATGTGGGTGCTGGGGATCAAACCCAGGTCCTCTGCAAGAGCAGTTGGCGCTCTTAACTGCTAGGCCATCTCTCCAGCCCTATGTGTATCTTTTTTAGGACATAGTTTCCATGTAACCCAAATGACCTGGAACTTGCTATGTTGACCAAGTTGACCTTAATCTCATAGAGATCTGCCTGCCCCTGCCTCTCAAGTGCTGGGATTAGTCATTGGTCACTACATACGGCCCAAAAAAGAAAAAAAATTCTTTGTATTTATTTATATGGGGGTGGCAGCATGTGCCACTGACCAAGTGTGGACATCAGAGGACAACTTGCGGGAGTCTCTACTCTTCACCATGTGGGTTCCAGGATCAAACTTGGTCATCAAGCTCGATGGCAAGTACTCTTACCTGCTGAGCCATCTTAGTTGCCTCCAACTTTCCTGTTTCTTAAAATAAGGAAACTGACTGACTTATGACTTTGAGTTTGAAAGTATAATTTAAGTTTTTCTAATGCGTGCCTTAGGTATGTGTGTCTGAGTAGACTCTATAGATGTTAATGCAGAGCAATCTATGTTTTGTGTTTGTGTGTGGTAGGCATGCATATGTACATGCCTGCCTGCCTAGCTGTTTAAATGGTGTGGTGGTTTGAATGAGTGTCCCCCATAGGCTTTAAGTATTCAGACATTTTGTCTCCAGTTGGTGGCACTGTTCTTGGAGGTCTTAGAAGGTGTGGCCATGCTGGAGGAAGTACGTCATTGGGGGCAGTCTTAGTGAGTTTAATAAGCTTTGCAGTCACCAGTCGCTCTCTCTGCTTCCTGTGCTCATTGTGAGATGTGAACCTTGGCTTGCTGCTCCACTCCCACCACAATGGACTCTAATTCCCTGGAACTATCAATCGTAAGCTCAAATAAATTCTTCCTTTTATAAGTTCCCTTGGAAATGGTGGTTTTATCACAGCAACAGAAAAGTGACTAATATAATGGTTTCTGGGGATCCAAACTCTGGTTCTCACACTTGAATGGCAAGCAGTTTGTCCACTTAGCCATGTCCCCAGCCCCAGAGCAGCATTCTACAGAGGACTGACTATAGAGATGCGGTAGGTGGAAGTCGTCCCTTTGTACACAGACTTTGTCTACTGACCTAGGCACCATGCAGCACTGGGTTTGAGTTCTTGCGGTGATGGGGCATGTGTAGGCAGCTCCGCCTGGCCTCCTAGTCCTGTTTTGGATCAGGGACACTGCATTACTGAGTACCTAGTGCAGAGTGCAGGGACATTCCATCTCTGAGGTTCTAGCACAGACTTGCCCCAGGGTGTTGAACCCTGGTTGTCAGGCTTGGCAGCAAGCACCTTTACCCCATGAGCTATAAGCCAGTGAGTTTCCATAGTGTTTGCTGAGAATGCATGATGAGGACTGTGATCATGAAACAAAATTGTGAGCGGAAGCAGGTTAAAGTAAGGGATTTGTTCTGAAGTTGTGATATACTAGTCCAGATTCTTTTGTAGTCTGTGTAACCATAAATACTGCTGAAACTTAATGTGTAAAGATTTAGCCAGGTCTGATGGCATTTACCTTTTTTTAAATTAATTAATTTATTTTTATTTTTTTAACAAATCTAGACCCGTGTCCCCCCATCTCCCCACCCCACCAGAGCTCATGCATTCTGCCAAACATGCTTTTCATCTCTTTCTCAGTCTTTCTCAATATTCTCCATGAGGAAGTTGACTGTTTTGAGCGGAAGTTCACTATTTCAGTTAGTTCTTCGATGCAGTCCTTTCTGTTGTTGTTGTTGTTGTTGTTGTTGTTTCCAATATGCATCACTCCCAGCTGCTTTGGACAAAAGCTCAAGGGGCCGTGCATAAGAAATACTTACAACTAGGTAATTGGCACTAGCATCCACAGATGAGGGATACCATTCGTCGTTTGTTTTTCTGGGACTGTGTTACTTCACTCAGCATGATGTCCTCTAGCTCCAGCCATTTTCCTGCAAAGCTCATGATGTCGTCTTTCTTTACTGCTGCATAGAACTCCATTGTGTAGATGTACCACATTTTCTCTATCCACTCGTCAGTTGAGGGGCATTTAGGTTGGTTCCAGCTCCTTGCTATTGTGAAGAGAGCTGCAATAAACATGGCCGTGCATGTATCTCTGTGGTGGCGTAAGTCTTGAGGGTACATGCCCAGGAGTGGTATGGCTGGGTCGGGTGGCAAGTTCATTCCAAGTCTTCCAAGGGTTCTCCACACTGCTTTCCATAGTGGCTGTACGAGTTTACATTCCCACCAGCAGTGGATGAGTGTTCCCCTTTCCCCACAACCTCTCCAGCACTTGGTATCATTTGTTTTCTTGATCCTAGCCAGTCTTATTGGAGTAAGATGATATCTTAAAGTGGTTTTCATTTGCATTTCCTTAATGATTAGTGATGTTGAGCAGTTCTTGAGGTGTTTCTCAGACATCTCTAATTCCTCGCTTGTGAAGTCTCTGTTCAGTTCTTTGCTCCATCTATTGAGCGGGTCATTTGTTTTCTTTTTTCTTTGTTTTTTGAGTAGTTTATATATTCTGGAAATCAATGCTTTGTCAGATGTATCTGCAGTGAAGGTTTCCTCCCACTCTGTGGGATTTCTCTTCACTTCCTTGATTGTTTCTTTTGATGTACAGAAGCTTTTGAGTTTGATGAGGTCCCATTTGTCAATTGTCGACCTTAATTCTTGTGCAGCTGCTGTCTGATTTAGGAAGTCTTTTCCTACGCCTATGTCTTGTAGTCTGCTGCCAACTTTTTCTTCTATCACCTTCAGAGTTTGGGGTTTCACGTTGAGGTCTTTAATCCATCTGGAGTTGACTTTTGTACAGGGTGAGAGGTAGGGGTTTAATTTCATTCTTCTACAAGTGGTGATCCAGTTTTGCCAACACCACTTGCTGAAGATGCTGTCTTTTCTCCATTGTGGTTTCTTGGCCCCCTTGTCAAATATGAGATGGCTGAAATTGTATGTGCTCAGATTTGGATCTTCGGTTTTGTTCCATTGGTCAACAGGTCTGTTTTTGTGCCAGTACCAGGCTGTTTTTATGACTATAGCCCTGTAGTATAGTTTAAAATCTGGTATAGAGATCCCTCCTGTGTAGCTCTTTTCACTCAGGATTGATTTGGCTATTCGGGGTCTTTTGTTTCTCCAAATGAATTTAAGAACTTTTGTTTCCAAGCCTGTGAAGAAACTCTTGGGGATTTTGATTGGGATTGCATTAAATCTATACAAGAGTTTTGGTAAAATGGACATTTTTACAATGTTAATTTTCCCAATCCATGAGCATGGGAGGTTTTTCCATCTTCTGAGGTCTTCTTCAATTTCTTTCTTTAAGGGTTTAAAATTTTTGTTGTAGAGGTCTTTGGTGTCTTTGGTTAGGTTTGTTCCTAGGTATCTTATTGTTTTTGAGGCTATTGTGAGTGGGAAGGTCTCTTTGAATTCTTTCTCCAGTTGCTTGTTCTTGGTGTAAAGAAAGGCCATTGATTTTCTAAGGTTAATTTTGTATCCTGCCACTTTGCTGAAGCTGTTAATCGTTTCTAGGAGTTTTCTGGTGGAGTTTTTTGCATCTCTTAAGTAAACAATCATATCATCAGCAAATAGGGATAGTTTGACTTCCTCTTTTCCAATTAGTACTCCTTTAATATCCTTTTCTTGCCTTATTGCTCTAGCAAGTGTTTCAAGCACTATATTGAAGAGGAGTGGTGATAGGGGGCAGCCTTGCCGAGTTCCTACCTTTAAAGGGAATGTTTCCGTCATTTCCCCATTTAGGATGATATTGGCTGTGGGTTTCCTGTATATGGCTTTGATTACATTGAGGAATGATCCCTCCAATCCAATTCCTTCTAGGACTTTAAGCATGAAGGGATGCTGGATTTTGTCAAAGGCTTTTTCAGCATCAATTGAGATGATGGTGTGGTTTTTGTCTTTGATTCCGTTTATGTGTTTGATGATGTTTATTGATTTTCGTATGTTGAACCATCCCTGCATCTCTGGTATGAATCCAACTTGGTCATGATGGATAATCTTCTTGATGTGGGTCTGTATGCGATTTGCCAGTATCCTGTTTAGAATTTTGGCATCTGTGTTCATGAGGGAGATGGGTCTATAATTCTCCTTTTTAGTTGGATCTTTGCCTGGTTTTGGTAAATAGAGTGATGCTGACTTCATAGAAGGAATTTAGGAGAAGTCCCTCTTGTGGGGGTTGGGGTCTTAACCGGTCCAGAACCTTCAGGACCGGCTGGATCGAGGAAGGACAGGTGCACAGCTCGCCAGTTCCCAGCCTCCAGTTCCCGGAGACAATCAGACACAGCAGGGAGTCAAGTTGAGCAGGATCTCACTTTATTGTAGCAGGGTAGGGCCTTATATACATTCCCTGGACAAAGGGGTGGGGATTGTGATGTACAGAGTTGGGTGCTGGCTTTGGGCCAATGAAATACATCCAGGTTTCCGGGCAGGGGGCGTTTTCAAGTGAATCTTGCTGCATCATTCTCATGCGGAAGTGACTGGCAAAAAAACAGTTTACTAAACTCGAGCCAGGCTCAGAGAATTCCAACAGGCCATGTTCTTGGAGAGCGTGTAAGGCCCAACAACTCCTCCTTTTTGTTTTGTACAGGGGGTGGTAAGCATGGCCCCTGTCTTAGTTTGTCTATGCTTACTCCTATTAGGCTTACCCGTCATCAGGAGTTTAAGGCAGCTTTTGGCCCAACCCCTGTCTTAGGTTGCCTAGGGGTAGCCAGATCTTACCCGTCATTGGGTGCCATGTGTCTCCTCCCCTTCTCTCTTCGCCACACTGTCCCCTGTCTTAGGTTGGCCTCTCCTTGAGGACCCTTACCCGTCATCAGGGTGAAACAGTGGGCAGGGGGATCTTATCAAGGGCCATATCTGGCTCGCAGCATCATAAGTTGGATTTCCTGGGTCTTGTTTTGTATCAGCCGAATCAGCCTGTTAAAAAGGCATGGTCCAATGGTGCAAGCAAGCAATATTATTATAAGCAGGCCGGCTAGGGCAGATAAAAGAATGGTTAACCAAGGCGACCAGTCAAACCATTCGCTGAACCAGCCCTGGTCATAATTTAGCCGCCTATCTTCTATTCCCTTTCGAATCTCATCCTGATTTTTTGTAATAATCCCCGAATGGTCTGCATAAAAGCAGCACTCCTCCCCCAATGCTCTGCAAATTCCCCCTTGTTCAAGGGTTAGGAGATCCAGTCCCCTACGATTTTGGAAGACTACTAGTGCTAGGGAATCTAGGAATTTTTTAAAATATCTGAGAGTGGTTTCCACTCTATCGAGGTTGACATCAATCTGCATCCTGAATTCTTGATATTTGGTGTTTACCAGGGCCAGGGAGGCCCCTCCCAGACCGGTTCCTGCTGCCCTGAGCCCCAGAAGGGAAGTGACCAACAGCGCAGTAATGAGTTCCCTTTTTTCCCTGTGGTTACCCTGCCTGGCGGCCATTTTTTAATTAGAATGACATAATACATGGGGCATCACTGCCACCATAGCACAGGTGTCGTTGCCCTGTTTAAGAACTGCAGTTGCTATGCAGGGCATGAGGTCTGAGTGTTGACACAGCCAATATATTCCCTGTTCTGAGGGTATTATCCATTCATCATCACCAGTAACCTCCTGACACCTCTCCCATGGAGAGACCCCTTGGGCAGATGTCACACAAGTGAAATTTGCTCCCCAAAGGGGTAAGGTCAGCCCTGTTCTTTCAATGCCTTGTTTTGTATTTGACCACTGGGGGCCCCATAGACATTTTGAGGATGTGTTTTCCTTTGTAAAGTTTCCAATATACCCTAGAGCTTCATAGTACGGTGGTGTGGAACTAAGGCATAGCCAACATGACTCTGTTAACTTGGCCTGGTCTCATTTAGGGCTTCATAAGCTATTTTTACTGACGCTTCCCAGGGGCTAGTTTCGTCCCTAGTTTTACCCTTACTGTGTCCCTTTTTTTGCCCTTGCCCTTGTGCCCTCTCCTGGTGGCGTGAGGTTGGGGGTGCTATTTACTGGCCCGTTTGTTGGTGGTGGGCTTGTCATAGTCTTTGTTTTGTTGGGAGTTGGGTCTGGGGCATCTGGCCCCACCTGAGTCTCACTTGCAATGGGATTTATTTGTCTCCTGATGGAGAACAACAATCCTTGGTCATAGCCTGATTGATAGAGCCAAAGGCCCCACATTTTCCCAATTTCCCAGTTTGTTTCCTTTTTGCCCTCTTCAGTCAATGTTACCTGAATGGGGTTGCAGTGGTAACTGGTGCATACCCCATAAAGGGGGTTGCTAGCCCTTCTCTGTGTCCTTACCCTAGTAACCTGGATAGCACCCCTGTGCCCCACCCAAGAACATGATTCTGTGGTCTCGCACCCCCATGCCCTACAGTAGAAATCTCCCAGCCCACTACAATTAGATATCTTTTGTGCAGTCCGGTTATTCCCGGGACATACATAGATGTTGGTATCCCTGAGCGAAGCTCGTTTGAGGACGTGGGAGCATCCTGGGGATCTAGGGTCTCCCACCACTCGCAGGGTGCATCCCCTTTGTCCCTTACATTCTGGCCTCCCCAGGTGAACCGGGGTCCAATCAGCCACATCCCAACTTCCTCGGGCCAGATCACAGAGGTTGAAGTAGAGTGACGGCCACCATGTTGATGGCGTTGTGTCCTTCGTGGTGGAATTGAGGGCTTGCCTGTTAACAGGGTTAGCCACTAGCCATGTCACTCTCTGTGGTTGGTGGGGATTAGGATTCTGTGCTTCTATTACTGTTGTTGTCATCCATGTAGCCATTAACAGTTTCAGGGACCACATCATCTGTGAACAAGAAAAGACATAAGAACTCCTCAAGGGTTTGTAGCCCTTCGATTCAATTATATTATTGTTTCCTTTTCCGAGGGGGTCGGTAGGAACTTCAAGATCCTTGCTGGTATCCAGATTGGTGCTTCTCCCCCAATAGGATATACACATCCAAAGCCTCTCCCCATCGTGATTAGTGGGTCTGGGCCTTTCCATTGGTGTGTTAAAGGGTCTTTCCATTTAACTTTTACTTGGGGGTTAAGGCGTGTGTGTCCCCAATGCTTTTGGAACCTAGATTCCGTCATGTCCTTGGAAAAATTTAAAATATTTATGGTGAACAGGGCTTGCGCCAACTGCAGGTGGGGGCTTACTCCCCCTTTTTGTTTTTGTAATTGTTCCTTAAGGTATTGGTGATTTCTTTCAACAATGTCCCTGGGGGTTGTAGGGGATTCCTGTAGTATGTTTAATACCCCATCTCTCAAGAAAGCCTGCAAGAGCCTTTTTTTTTTTAATTTTTTTTTAAAATTTCTGTATGTGTATGAATGTACTGTCTGCATGCAAGTCTGTGCACCCATGTCGTGCAATGCCGCGGAGGTCAGAAGAGGGCGTCGGATCTCCTGGAGTTGGAGTTTCGGACGGTTCTCGGCCGCCATGTGGGTGCTGGGGATCGAACCCGGGTCCTCTGCAAGAGCGGTCGGTGCTCTTAACCGCTAGGCCATCTCTCCAGCCCCCTGCAAGAGCCTTTGAAGTGAAGCAAGGTCCATTATTTGTTTTGATCTGGCCTGGCAGTCCTAATGTTGCAAAACATTGGAGAAAGTGGGATTGGGCATGTCTTGCTCTTTCTCCAGTGTGGGCCGTGGCCCAGCAGGCTCTGGAATGGGTATCGATAGACTCAAAAACATATTTAAGTTTGCCAAAAGCAGCAAAATGGGTGACATCAGTTTGCCAGAGGGCATTAGGTCTTAGGCCCTGAGGATTAACTCCTTGGGGTTGAAGTGGGGGTACCTTAAGGAAGGTTGGCAAGATTTACATTTGGACAATTTTTTTCAATTCCTTTATAGGCACCTGAGGGAACTTTTGGTATAGACCTCTCCAATTTACATGGGTTAGCTCATGAAAGTTTGTGGCTTCCTGAGCTGTTAGAATGTTAGGCCCCGAGGCCAGTTGGTCTGCCAGGGCATTACCCATAGATAAGAAACCGGGAAGGCCAGAGTGTCCTCTAAGGTGCTGGAGGTATATTGGGGCACTCCTTCCCTCTAAAAGGGCCTTAAGCTCTATCATAAGAGGGGAGATTGGGTTACTGTCCAGCCTAATGTGGTCCTGTGGTAAATGGGGTAGAAGGTTGGCCCCATATAAACTGTCAGTGAAGAGGTTGCAGGACTCCCGAATGTCCTGTAGAGCTGTTATGACTGCTAATAATTCCTTATGTTGGGCGGATCCTTGCTTGGCTGGAATCTTTGGCTGGTTGGTGTGGAGCTGTTCTCTCTAAAGGCCACGTAAGCTGAGCCGGCTTTCCCTCTGTCAGTGAAAATGCAGGGCGCATGTGGTATGGGTTCTTTTAAAAACAGAGAGGGCATTATAAGCTCCAGGGAGAATTTTTGCAGGAAGGCTGCCCACCTAGAAGGTCCAAAATGACAATCCAGTTTTCCCATGAAGCCTTCTAAGGAAATAGCCAGGCATGAATGTTGCGAGCCAGCCATTCAACATCTGCCAACCTGTACGGGAGGATAATGTCATGAGGGTCTATTCCAGTGTCTCTGCGCCTGAGTCCTCCCCCTCATGATAGCATCTGCCAGCTGGTCTGTTTGGGAGTATACTCGAGGTGTGCCAGCCATGGATGTATGTATCCATTCTAGAGGGGCCCCCTCCCGGGTGATTACTACTATGGCCAGGCTCTGTCCTGTAAGGACCCAAAGGGACAGAGGGCATTCTGCAGAATACCTTTTCAGAGAACAGTGATGTAAAGCATTTTAAAAAGCCTTGAGAATTTTTTGGTGTTCTGGGGTGAGGGAGATTTCCTCCTGAGGACTCTTGTCTCTTAATAGGGTAAATAATGGCATTAAGGTTTCTGTGGGGATGGCTACCCAGGGTCGGAGCCAATTGATTTCTCCAAGTAAGCTTTGGAGTTGTGTTAGGGTAAGTCGATCAGGTATTTTTATACTAGGTTTTATGGGACTAACTTGAGAGAGAGAGAGAGATGGGTACCCAGCACCTTGAAGGGAGGAACTCGTTGGATTTTTTCAGGTGCCACCATGAACTCTCCTTTAATCAATGTATGTGTGATATTGTAGCCAGGAACCCTGGCAGCTTATGAGGGTCCCGGTGGCCAATGATTAGGTCATCCATGTAGAGGTACACTAAGGAGTCCCCTTGCGACAGCATGGGGGCCAGGAGGATAGTAAGATATTGCTGGCAAAATGCTGGGCTATTGGCCATGCCCTCATATCGCCAATCTGGCTGGGAATAGTTGAGAGACGGCACCGAGAAAGCAAATTTAACGCAATCCTCAGGGTGCAGGGGAATGGAAAAGAAGCAATCCTTAAGATCAATTACAGCTATAGAAAAATCCGTGGGGATCGCAGGGATCCAAGGCATGCCTCGCAAAGGGGTTCCAACCAACTCCGTTCTATCATTTACCTTCCTCGGGTCTTGGAGCATTCGCCATGCTCCTGAAGCTTCGAGAATGACAGACAGGTGTATTCCAGGGACTCATAGTAGGGCGGATGTGCCGAGTTTTAATTGTTCATCCGTTAACCGGTGTAGGGCCTCAAGCTTCTGTTGTGTTAGCGGCCACTGCTCCACCCAGACCAGTTTTCCCGGTTTCCATAGTATGGGAGGAACCCGGGGAGCAGTGGCCCCTATGATTGGGGGTAAATTTTGATTTGTCCTTGCTTTTGGGTGTGGTCATGAGGGGGGTCGATTAGGGAATCCTCAAAGAATAGTTTATGATCAGTAGTTAATACTGCATCCATCTGTCCCAACAAATCCTGGCCTAATAGATTAGCTGTGAGGCCTTGGGCTACCAACGGCCTAATTTTCCCTTGGTCCCCATCCGGGCTCACCCACTTCATGAGGGTAGAGGTCTCCTCAGTCCAGGAATTCCCCCCCACCTCCAAGACCAGGGGCCTGGGTGTCAGGGACCAAGTAGCTGGAATTTCCTCTTAGGACAGTCCTGTCTGCTCCTATGTCAATGAGACATTGGAATTTGACACCACCAATGACAATTGACATTTGGGGTCGCAGTCCCTCTGAGAGGGGGACCATCCAATGAGCCTGGGGTTGTGCCTGTTCACATAGCTGGTTGCATTTGCGTAAGAATGAGCCTCCTTGGTTTGACGGGGCTCGAGGCTGTCCCTTGTCTAGTTTAAAGGTTTGCCTTCAATATCAAACTTAGATTTGCAGTCTCTTTTCCAATGCAATCCCTTTCTACAGCAGGGACAGGGGGTGCGAGGCAGCTTGCCTCCTCCCAAGACCTTACCCCCCGGATTCCCCTGGGGGCAGTCACGCAACGGAAACAGAGCTGTCCCTGTTTGTTCTTTTCCCCTGGTAATTTGGCTGCACTCAAGGCTTGAGTGATTGCAGCCTTTAAGACCACGTCTGAGCCTGTATGGCCTGTGTTAAGGCTTGTGCCTTGTGACTTTGAGTTCCTATGTCTTGGGTAGCTATAATCCAGGAACTCATTGTCTGGTCCCTCATGCCTGCACAGGCTAGGCAGTGATCGTCATTCATTCCCTCCCAGACTGTCATCCTAATAAATTGGTCTAGGAGGTCCCCCGGGGGTAGCTTGCATTGAAGGCTTTGTTGTACCGGGGCTCTCAGAGGGGCCCGTGTTAAGCTTGTTCCATGCATCCAAGCCGCACTGCCGCACCTGGTCCCTGTAGGGGGCCGGCAATGCTGCCTGTTGGGCCCCCGTGGCATACCCGTCTCCTGTGCCAGTCAGCATCCCAAAGGTGATAGGGACGGGGGGGAGGGTTTGACTGAGCGTTTGCCTCTGCCCGCGAACGACATTCCTCCCGAAACAGGGCTGACCATTTAATGAATATTGGGCCGGGGAGGACCGCTTTCGCCAAGTCTAGCCAATTCTTGGTGACGCAGGGGTGGTAAGCAATATCTTGGAGCAAGGTCATGGCCCAGAGCGAATTGGGGCCATCTTCTGCCACTGCCTTTTTGAGTTCCTTAAGCTCCTTAGCCTCCTAGGGGTACCAATCTAGGGGCCGATTCCCCCGGACGGGAGGTTCACCAGGAAGGCACAAAATGGTGGCTCATTAGGTCGGGGCAGGGTCTCCGGGCTTGGCGTGATGTAAGGCACCTCGGTCCCACAGTTCTTGGTTGTTCCACTTTTGTGTATTTTTAAATTTTTCATAATCTTTCCTTGAGGTTTTTAGTTGTTCTGTGTTATCTTCTGGGTCTGATATTCTTTGTTCTGCTTCCTCCATTCTGCTCCTGAGGCTTTTTCCATTCCTTTCCTCTGGATTGGATGAGTGTTTGAATCCCTTTTTCATTTCCTCTTCTGATTTCTTTAGTATTTCTACTTCTTTTTGGAGCTTCTCAATCTCTTCCTGTAGCTCTTTGCTTTGCTGGTTGGTTTCCTTATCTTTTTCAGCATAGGATCTTTTCAGTGTTTCCAGTTCCTTCCAGAGTTTGTCATTCTCTCTCTCTAGGTCCTTCTTGAGTTCTTCATTCTCTTTTCTTAGTTCTTTGATTTGCTCTTTATAATCTTGTAGTTCTTTAAATATGTTCCCAATTGTGTTTCTGATATCTGTGTCCTGGGCCATCCCCAGGGGGATCCCACTGTAGGAATCTTCCACAGGGTTGGTAGAGCTTGATGCGGGATTATCCTGCTCCTTTCCTGTGTTTTCTCTTCTTCGTGTTCCTGGCATATGGGCTTCTTCTTGCCTGTATTCCAAGTTGGGTCCTAATGGCCTTTTCACTCTGTTGAGGGCTTGATTTGCTTGCTTCCTTCAGTTGCCTTCTTAATCTCAGTTGGGGGGGGCCGACTGTGGGCGGACTCTTTAGCCTGCGCCCCAGCACCTGTGCTTGCCTCAACTGGACTGGGGAGATCTCCTGATGGCATATACCTTTAATCCCAGCACTGAGGAGGCAGGAAACTGAGCCCAACCTAGGCTGGCCTACAGGGAATCTCTGTCTAGGAAAAAAACAAAAAACAAAAAAACCTGACTCTGGGTTTGATCCCTGAGCATGGGTAAAGAAGGGGCATTATAGAGAAGAACATTTCTGTTGTACTGAATTGTGTTTGTAAGAAATCATGGAAGATCCCTAGGCTTGGTGGCTAACACCTGTAATCCCAGTACTCAGGAGCCAGAGGCAGACGGATCTCTGTGAGTTTAAAGCCAGCTTGGTCTACATAGTGAGTTCCAGGCCAGCTGGGGATACAGGGAGACCCTGTCTCAAAAAGACAAAAATAATTAGAAATTATGGAAGATGGTCTTCAGATTTCAGTCAAGTGTTAAATTTAACTGATGGTGATGCTAAAATTAGTAAGATATAGATAGCTTCCAGGCCAGATTAAACACTGGAGAATCAGAAGTTTAGCCAGGAATCCAAGTCAGGCCTATCTTACGCATGGTGCCCAGCTATAGCCTCCTTCAGAGCTCATTTTTCACTTGCAGACTAGAAACTACAGAACATTGCTAAAAAGAATTAAAGTAGACAGTGGGCAAGCAAGGTGCTTCAGTAGTTAAAGATGCCTGTTGCCGGGCCTGACAACCTGAGTTCCATCCCTGAGACCCACATGGCAAAGGTGTGGTGACAAATGACTCCTGCAAGTTCCCTCTGACCTGCATATTCATCTGTTGGCACACATGCACTCACACAGTTACACAAAATACGTGTGGTTCGGCCCAGTCATTTCCATGGTGGGCCAAGCCAAAAGCATGCTCAGGAAAGCACAACACTCAGACGCCTAGTAAAGTATGAATCGAAATACAGAATGGCACTTTATTCAAATGTTACAGATCATCATATGGGCAGTGTGACCCTCACCTCCCAGGGTCCAATCCCAGGCCTTTGAGTCATCACATCCCAATTCATGGAGTAGCCAGGGAGGTCCCATGACTCTCACATGTGCCTCTGGGAGGCACTGGTTTGAATGCTAGCCCATACATACCTAAGCTCAGATTAGATTTGCCTACATCTCCCCCTTTTGTATTATCTTTCACAACCTCAGATAGTATCATAGAAATAGTGGTCAACTATCTTTCTCTGGCCCAAATGGCCATGACTGCTCTGTAAAAATACTGACTCAGGGCTGGAGAGATTGCTCAATGGTTAAGAGCGCCGACTGCTCTTGCAGAGGACCAAGGTTCAATTCCCAGCACCCACGTGGTGGCTAAGAACCATCTTTAAGCCAGGTGTGGTGGTGCACGCCTTTAATCCTACCACTGGGGAGGCAAAGGCAAGCGGATCTCTATGAGTTCAAGGCTAGCCTGGTCTACAGAGTGAATTCCAGGCCAGTTGGGGCTATAGAGAGAACCTGTCTCAAAAACAAAACAAAACAAAACAAAACAAAAAATACCTTAATACTAATTTATGTACCAATAAAAACTTAATATAAAGAAAACCAACCAGTAAATACAAGCAAAATTCATACACACCCAATTAACAAACATCTGTGTCCAATTTTACACACCTAGAGAATATGGTTGCACCCCAAAGTCTCAAGTCTGGCTGGAAAGGCCTGCAGATGTAATTATGCTGACCAAATGAAAGTCCAATCTGTATTTGCTGTCATCTTATGATTTACCCCCATCTCCTCAGCCCTTACACTCTGATGTACCCCCTCTTCTGCAAGTGGTCCCTAGGCCTTGGGGTAAGTGGTGAGAGACAGTGAGAAGCAAAACAGTCCAGTCCATTTTTTCCTTTGAAGTGACACATCGGACTCTTGGGTCTCTCCAAGCTTTGTTTTCCAAGGGTTGGCAGCTCATCCAGGGGTCCCTTTCTTAATTCTAGTAATAAAATATAAATAGCAAGAAGTACTGGCATTTAAGCAAACATTAATTATCATGACAAGTCATGTTGTGGGCACAAACATAAATATTTAGATGGTATCTTAATTTAAGAACTGTGGCTTTTGCTGGGTGTGGTGGTGCACAACTTTGATCCCAGGACTCAGGAGGTGGATCTCTGTGAGTTCAAGGCTACCCTGGTCTACATAGCAAGCTCCAGGCCATCTGGGACTAAAGGGAGACCCTGTCTCAAAAAGACCAAAAAACAAAAAAACCTGTGGCTTTTGTGCCAAAGGATGACAATAAATTTGTATTGTGGCCTATAATGTCTCTTAGTCACTAGAGGTACAAGCTTATGGTATCAGCCACTTGATACCCGCCAAGGAGTGAGCCATAGCCAATTTAATCTTTGAATGCACTAATATCAGGCTACCACTAACTTCTACATCTCCAGCCAAGTGAGGTGTAGCTGAGAGTCTTGCTTGACTTGGGAGACCATTTTTCCCAGTGATCTTCGTGGTGTTCTCTGGCACTATGGAGACCAACTGTATTAGTCACTTTTCTGTTGCTGTGATAAAGCAACATGACCAAGGAACTTATAAAAGGAAGAGTTTATTTGAGCTTACGATTGACGGTTCCAGGGAATTAGAGTCCATTGTGGCAGGAGGCATGGCGGCCGGAGGCTGGAGCAGGAAGCCGAGGGTCACATCTTGCAACAAGCACAGGAAGCAGAGAGAGCAACTGTAGACCACGAGGCTTGTTAAAACTCACTAAGCCTGCCCCCAGTGACACACTTCCCCCAGCATGGCCACGCACCCCAAGACCTCCAAAAACAGCGCCACCAACTGGAGACAAACGTCTGAATACCTAGAGCCTATGGGGGACACTCACTCAAACCACCACATTCCACTCCCTGGCCCCCATAGGCTCCTGACCATATAAAATGCAAAATGCATTTAGTCCAACCTTAAAAGTCCCCATAGTCTTTACCAGTTTCAATGCCATTCAAAAGTCTACAGTCCAA
>VZQC01010255.1:2018592-2059493 GCA_009823505.1 Rhizomys pruinosus
TTTTTTTGTCTTTTCAAGACAGGGTCTCCCTGTAGCCCCAGCTGTCCTGGAACTCACTCTGTAGACTAGGCTGGCCTTGAACTCACAAAGATCCGCCTGCCTCTGCCTCCCAAGTGCTAGGATTAAAGGCACGCGCCACCATGCCCGGCTTCTAAACATCCTTTTCATGCTAACAAAATGTCTTCAACAGTCGGGTCTTACCACCTCCTTTTGCACACACCGCAACATTACAGGCAAATAGTCTTTGTTTGGGGGGCTTTTAGGGACCCCCCCTAGCCAACAGCTCCTTGTTAAAAGTAGTCCATAACTGGTACCATAAGCTTTTATCCATCCATATTCTCACCTGACCATAAAGAAAAATCTAGAGGTAGGGCAATTATCCAAAGGGACAGCCACAAATGTCCATGTCACCATACCTTTTGGATGTATAGACAAATCAACTCCCTACTGGTATCAAAATCCTCCTTCATAAAAATGTTTTATTTAACTATTAAGCTTTTTTAAAAATATTTTTTATTTATTTATTTATTTTTTTTAATGTGTATGAATGTATTGTCTGCATGTAGGTCTGTGCACCTGTGTCGTGCAATGCCGCGGAGGTCAGAAGAGGGTGTCGGATTCCCCTGGAACTGGAGTTAAAGATGGTTGTCAGCTGCCATGTGGGTACTGGGGATCGAACCCGGGTCCTCTGCAAGAGCAGTCAGCACTCTTAACCGCTAGGCCATCTCTCCAGCCCCTAACCATTAAGCTTTTAAAGATTTTTTTTTTTGTCTTTTTGAGATAGGGTCTCCTTTAGTACCAGCTGGCCTGGAGTTTGATATGTAGATCTGCCTGCCTCTGCCTCCTGACTGCTGGAATTAAAGGTGTGCGCCACCATGCCCATCAGCTTTTAAAGATTTTACAGTTATACCTGGCCCTGGTACCCCTCCTTACTGAATTTGCTTTTTATTTTTATTCCTTCAGATGCATGGGGTATGTTTCCAACCAGTTTTACCACTGTAAAACATTTAGATGTTAGCATTAGATATTAAACATAGATTCTATATATACCAGTTGTTGCACCAAAGCAGGAATGAGGGTCATTAGTTTAGCTGATTCCTTAGCACGTGTAATTATTCTCCTTTAGAGGTTCTTCAGCACAGACCCTGGCATTGGTACTCTCTTTAATTAATTTTTTTGGGGGGATAAAGGATATGCCTCCAACAGATCTGATGCCTGATAGTTAAAGGAATCAGCCAAGCAAGGCCCATAAGGAGTAACTGCCATAATAATTGACTCTTACCTGGCGGCATGGTGGCACACACCTTTAATCCTAGCACTCGGGAGGCAGAGGCAGACGGATCTTTGTGAGTTCAAGGCCAGCCTGGTCTACAGAGTGAGTTCCAGGACAGCTGGGGCTACAGGGAGACCCTGTCTCGAAAAGACCCCCCCCAAAAAAAATTGACTCTTAACCAACAGAGATGCCAGCAGGAACACCTGTGTATCACCCTATATGTTGGTTCCCTGCAAACATCCTTTTTTGATGTTTAGATGGGCCAATATTTTGGCTGGTAGCTTCTGGTCCATTTCTATACCCCAAGGACAAACACTTTTCACAGGCACCCAGGTTGGTCATGGCTCTGTCTGTGGGAACATACAAGCAAACCCTTTTCCCATGTTAGTAAAGGATTTGGGCTTTTTTTTTTTTTTTTGGTTTTTGTCATGTTAAAATGGAAAAATTGACAAAAGGTTTAGAGAGTGCTCTGTAAACTGCATTTCAGAGGGAGGTGTATTACCCTCCCCTTTTTTGTATTAGCATAACAAATGAGACAGTCTCTTTTGTTTTTGTAGACTTTTACATTTTGATCTATAATTTTTTTTTTTTTTTTTGGTCTTTTTGAGACAGGATTTTCCTGCAGCCCCAGCTGTATTGGAACTCTCTATGTAGACCAGGCTGGCCTTGAACTCAGCACACAGACACCTGGTAAGGTATGAATCCAAATACAGAATGGTACTTTATTCAAATGTTATAGCTCATCATATGTTCATTGTGACCCTCACCTCCCAGGGTCTAATGCCAGACCTTTGAGTCATCACATCCCAATTCATGGGAATAGCCAGGAAGGTCCCATGAAACTCACTTGTGCACCAGCTGAAATCCTAGCCCATGTATACCTAAGATCAGATTAGATTTGCCTATAAAATAAATTAGTGTGTAATATAGATATATATATATAGATTATATATATATAGGTATAATTTTTTTTAATAAATAAATTATAATATATATATATTTTTTTTTTTTTGTTGGTCCTGTTTGGACAGGATCTCCCTGTGAGCCCAGGATGGCCCTGAGCTCACTATGTAGACCTGGCGGGCCCTTGAACTCAAAGAGATTAGCCTGCCTCTGTGTCCTGAGTTTGGGATTAAAGGCATGTACCAGGGCTGGAGAGATGGCCTAGCGGTTAAGAGTGCCGACCGCTCTTGCAGAGGACCCGGGTTCGATCCCCAGCACCCACATGGCGGCCGAGAACCGTCTGAAACTCCAATTCCAGGAGAACTCCAGTTCCAGGGGAATCCGACACCCTCTTCTGACCTCCGCGGCATTGCACGACACGGGTGCACACACCTGCATGCAGACAGGACATTCATACACATACAGAAATAAAGAAATAAATAATTAAAAAAATAAAAATAAAAATAAAGGCATGTACCACCACGCCTAGCCTAAGACAGTTCTTAGCCATGTGGGTGCTGGGAATTGAACCCAGGTCCTCTGCAAGAACAGTCAGTGCTCTTAATCGCTGAGCTATCTCTCCAGCCCCTTGAAATCTTTTAATAGTAGTAGAGTTACAGCTGGGCATGGTGGTACAGGCCTTTAATCCCAGTACTTGGCAGGGAGAGGCAGCTGGTTTCCAGGACAGCTGGGGCTACAGGGAGACCCTGTCTCAAAAAGATTTAAAAAAAAAGTAATAAAGTCACAGTCACCCACCTATATAGACTAAAATCCTGACTCTAGATGTTGGGTGCAAAAGCAGTTTGTTTTGTTTTGCTTTGTTTTGCTTTTTAATTTTTATTTATTTTTTATGTGTATGAATGTACTGTCCGCATGTAGGTCTGTGCTCCCATGTCGTGCAATGCCAAGTAGGTCAGAAGAGGGCATCAGATTCCCCTGGGACTGGAGTCAAAGACAGTTCTCAGCTGCCATGTGGGTGCTGGGGATTGAACCCAGGTCCTCTGCAAGAGCAGTCAACGCTCTTAACCGCTAGGCCATCTCTCCAGCCCCACAAAAGCATTTTTTATTACATAATTATTAAAATATTTTTCCTATTAGAAACAAGAGGCATTAAAATGACAGTGTGTACATAGAATCTTTTCTCATCCTCTGGAATACTTCACACCATCTCTAGATTACATGTACTGTCTAATAAAATATAAGTGCTATCAAGTAACCGCTGTTGGTTAGGTAATAATGACAAGAAAAAAAAACGTGTGCATGTTTAATTTCAAAGCCAACTACCAACTGTACTTGGCAGAGAGGCCTAGGTGCATTGCTCAGACATCAGCTCAATCTCCAGATTCATCCCAGTCCCTATCACAATGCCAATAGTGGTTTTGGCAGAAACAAGAGCTCTCACTCTAAAATCCATGCTGGGTGTGGTGGCGCATGCCTTTAATCCCAGCACTGGGGAGGCAGAGGCAGGTGGATCTCTATGAGTTTAAGGCCAGCCTGGTCTACAGAGTGAGCTTCAGGCCAGCTGGGACTAAAGGGAGATCCTGTCTCAAAAAAAAAAAAAAAAAATCCATATGGAATCTCAAGGACCCCAATTAGCTGAAACAGTTTTGTTAAGAAAGCACAAATTTGGAGGAATAACACTTCTAATTTCAAAATTTATACAAAGCCATGACAATCAAGAGTGTCAAAGTGACAAAGACAAACCCAGAGACAGGAAAAGATGAAGGGCCCAGAACACTCCTGCAGTGTGGTCAGATAATACTCCACGAGGATATACCAGTCAGTGGGGAAAGAGGAAGCTTTTCAACAAGCGGTGATGAGAAAATGGGATAGCCACATGTCACAGAATGAAGCTGTACCTGTACCTTACATTCAAAAATTAACCTTCCCAGGCGTGGTGCTGCACACCATTAATCCCAGCACCTAGGGGCCAGAGGCAGGTAGATGTCTGTGATTTCCACACCAGGTGGGGCTACAGGGATACTCTATCTCAAAAAGACAAAAAAGAAAAAAAGTGGATTAAAGAACTAAACATTACAGCTATAAAAGGAGGAAAATCTTAGGCGGAAATAATGAGAAAG
Organism: Rhizomys pruinosus; assembly: GCA_009823505.1. Classification (NCBI taxonomy): domain Eukaryota; kingdom Metazoa; phylum Chordata; class Mammalia; order Rodentia; family Spalacidae; genus Rhizomys; species Rhizomys pruinosus. The sequence goes on from VZQC01010255.1 coordinate 2,022,889, forward strand.
ATTCATGGTATTGGATTTGGCAATTTCTTGAATATAACAGTAAAGGTTCAGGCAACAAGAAAAATATATCAGTTGTACATCATCAAAATTGAAATGCTAAGCATCGAAGAACACTAAACAGAAAGGAGACCACAGAAAGGGAACATTTACAAGTCATAATACCTAATAATGGGCTAACACCAGGTATATATAAGGAACTCCTAAACCCAACAACAAAACAACTCAGTTAGCTACCCATGGAGGTGCACAACTGGAATCCTAGCACCTGAGGGTAGAGGCAGGAAGATCCGGATTTCAAGATTGTCTTTGGCCATGTCATGACTCAAGACCAGCCTGGGCTACAGAGCAATTTGCAGGACAGCTGGGGCTACCAAAAAAAAAGAGGATGTCTAAATGGCCAGTAAACTAAGCATTATTAGTAATCAGGAAAACTACAAATGAGATAGCCCTTCCTACTGTCATAAAAGCAGAAAACAAGAAGTATTAGTAGGGATGTGGAATTGTCACTGGTGGGAACACAAGCTGCTACCACTCTGGGGAAAACAGCATGGTATTTCCCCAAAACTTAGACGTGATCCTGCAGTTCCACTTCTGAGCACACACACAAAAAAGATGGAAACCCAAATAGATACCTGTTTATCCATACTTGGAGTGGTAGTATTCACACTAGTCAAGAGGTAGAAGGGCACAGGTGCCCACCAGAAAACTGTACACAAGTTGTGTGTACATACCATGAAATGTTATCCAGCCCTAGGAAAGAATGGGATTCTGATGAATCTTGAAGATGTTATGCTCTGTGAAATAAACCAGTAATGAGGAGAAATTCTGTGTGATTCTACTTTATACAAGGAACTTAGAGTTGTTACATTCATACAGACAGGAAGTAGAAAATTGGTTGCCAGGGGCTAGAGCTGGGGGAGTATGGAGTTACAGCTAATGAGTAAAGTAACGGAGGTGACAGAAAAGTTCTAGAGGTAGCATATGGTCATAATTATACAGAGTATAAATTGGGAAGAAATGACTGAGTGGTTAAGAGCACTGACTGCTCTTGCAGAGGGCCCAGGTTCCCAGCACCCACATGGCAGCTAACAACCATCCATAACTTTAGCTCCAGGAGAATTTGATGCTATCTTCTGACCTCCACAGGCATTGCATGACATGGTGCACTTTTCTGCATTCAGACAGTACACTTATAAAAAATGAAAATGGTAAATTTTTTTTTAAGTATAAATTTAGCCAGGCATGGTGGTGCACACCTTTATCCCAGCACTTGGGAAGCAGAGGCAGACAGATCTCTGTGAGTTCAAAGCCAGCCTGATCTACATAGTGAGTTCCAGGACAGCTGGGGCTACAGAGAGACTGTGTCTAAAAAAGACCCCTCCCGTGAGATCTCCTGAGCCCAGCGGAAGGTAAAGCACCCCCCCCCCCCCGCCAACTGAGATTACGAAGAAGCATCTGAAGGAGGCAAGGAGGCAAGCAAAGCAAGCCTCCACAGCACCCGTCAGTGAAGCGGCATTTAGGACTCACATTGGAATACAGGCAAGGAGCAGCCCCTATGCCAGGATTCTCCGAAGCAGGAGACCTACCACTGGAAAGGGGCAGGATAATTAATCCCACACCAAGCTTTACCACCCCTATGGAAGACTCCTGCAGGGATGAGAAGACTCCTCATCCCTCTGGGGATGCCCCAGGCCACAGACATCAGAAACACAATTTGGAAAATACTTAAAGAACTACAAGATCATTAAGAACAAATTAAAGAACTAAGAAAAGAGCATGAGGAACTCAAGAAGGACCAAGAGAAAGATCCCATGCTGAAAAAAAAAAAAAAAAAAAAAAAAAAAAAAAAAAAAAAAAGAAAAAAAGAACCAACCAGCGAACAAAGGCTACAAAAAGAGATCGAGATGCTCATAAAGAAGAAATAGAAACACTAAAGAAATTCAGAAGGGGTGGAAATGAAAAAGGAATCAAACATCCAATCAATAGGAAAGGAAAAAGCCTCAGAAAAAAAAAAAAAGCCTCAGAAGCAGAAGGGAGAGAAAGAAAAGCGCAGTAACAAAGAATATGGGACCTGGAAGATAACACAGAACAACTAAAAAACCCTCAGGAAAGATATGAAAAATTTAAAAAAATACAAAAAATGAAAACAACCAGGCTGCTGTGGGGACACTATGAAAAGATCAACCCTCTGCATCACAGGAATCGCGGAAGGAAGGCGAAGAATCCCCAAAGAGAGAATGGTACTTGATTTTTTTTTTCCCAGATCTTCAACAGATAATAGATTAACACTTCCCAAATAAACAAGACAAAACCAATACCACTACAAGAAGCACATAGAACTCCAAACGACAAGATCAGAAAACGAAAATTTCTCCACGCCACATCATAGTTAAAATTGCTAAACACCCAAAACAAAAAACTCCTTAAAGCGTACAAGAGAAAAAACAACAACGTAACCGATAAGGGCAACCTATCAGATTTTACAACAGAACTTTCTCAACGAAACTATTAAAGCAAGAATAAAAACTGGAGCAAGCATTCCCAGTGTTAAGGGACAATAGATGCAACCCCAGGTTACTATACCCAGCCAAAAAAAAAAAAAAATGTTCAATCATACTGGAAGGAATGAGCAGAGGCAATCTTCCATGAATAAACAACTTGAACGAATATATGTCCGGAAACCAACCCTTCAGAGAATTACTTGAAGCAAGCAATTCAACGTAAAGCAGAAAGGAGTGACAAACCCCAGGCACCTAGAAGGAGAAAATAATTAAAAAGCCATAACTGCAGAAGTAGAAAACCTAAACTCAAAACCACAGATGGCTAATTAAGGCAAAAGGAAGCAACACAACCTATCAGTCATACCCTTAAATATTACTGGACTACCTTCCCCCATCAAAGACATAGACTGGGAGACTGCTTTACAAACAGAACCCATCTATATGCTGCTACCACGAAAACACATCTACCTTCAAGGACAGACCACCTTAAAGTGACGGGATGGAAAAAAAATATTCCAATGCAATGGTACCAAAAAGAAAAGCAGGTGTTGCTATTTTATATCGGATAAAAGAGACTTCAAAGTAGTAAAAAAAATCAGAAGGACAAGAAGTCCATTACATTTCATTCACCGGAACAATCCAACCCAAGAAGAATTTCAAATTATCGATTATATGCCCAAATTTGGTGCCACCTAACTTTGTAAAGAAAATTCTCAGGACCACAAAGCTCATAGACTAACCCCAGTACACAAAACTCATAGTGGGAGCTTTCAATAACCCACTGAGTCCTTTGGGCAGATAGGTCAACAGGACACAAAACAGAGAGACATTCTAACTGAACGATTTTATGATACACTAAATGGCCCTCATAGACCTCTACTGAACAATCCATCCTAATACCAGAGAATACATTTCTACTCAGCCCCCCCACGGAACATTCTCCAAAATCAAACCACATCCTGGGACACAGAAAGAAACCTCCACAAATACAAACAAGATTGAAATAATTCACATGCATCATGTCAGACCACAGTGCACTAAAGTTCAACATCAACACCAGGACAGCCCTCCTGCCCTCTACAGAATCACATGGAGACTAAACAACACACTCTTTTTCTATATATTTTTTTTATTTTTGTATTGTATGAGTGTTAATGTCTGCATGTAGGTCTGAGCACCGGTGTCGTTAACCCAATGCCGAGGAGTCAGAAGAGGGTCTTCGAAATTCCCCTGGAAACTGGAGTTCTCCTGAATTGGAGTTGCAGACGGTTCTTAGCCGCTGTGGGTGCTGGGATCGACTGGGTCCTCTGCAAGAGCAATCGCTGCTCTCAACCGCTAGGTATCTCTCCAGCCCCACAACACCCACTCTTGAATAATGAATGTTAAAGGAAGAGCTTTAAGGAAAGAAATAACATTCCTGGAACTAAACAAAAAAAAAAAAAAAAAAAAAAAAAAAAAACCTATGGGATACCTTTATAAAAGCAGTCCTAAGAGGAAGTTATAGCCATGGGTGTCCACATTAGAAAAACAGAAAGACACAAGTGGAATGGATCTAACACTACAGTTAAAACCCCCCCAACTTGCCGAGGGCAACAATAGATGAACCTAAACACGAGAGACAGGAAAAAATAACAAAAATCAGAGAGGAAATCAATGACATGAAATCGAACAAAAAGACAACAATACCAAAAAAAAAAAATAATTCCATGAAGACAAAAGTTGGTTCTTTGAAAGAATAAAACACGCTGACAGACCTCTAGCCCAGTTACCCAAAAGGAAAAAGAAGGAACACCTCCAAATCAATACCATCCATAATGAAAAGGGAAATTTCAGACCGGAAATAGGAAAAGATCAAGAAAAATTATATGGAAAATATTACAAGAACCTATATTTCTACCAAGTTTGAAAACCTAGACGAATAGAAGAAATGGATGAATATCTGGAAATCCTGGGAATCACAACAAAGCTTGGCCAAGAAGAGGCCAGCAGCTTAAACAGACCTATAACATATTGAAGAAAAAGCGGTATGTACGTAAGGCTACCAACTAAAAAAAGCCAGGCTGGTTTTTTTTTCACAGCAGAATTCTAATTAAAACATTTCACAAGACTATAACACACATATTACTGAAAACGGTTAGAAGTATACAATCAGAGGTGAATTCTCCCAAATTCCTCTATGAAGTCCAACATCACTCTTTACCAAAACCAGCAAGATCCAACGAAACGTGATAATTATAGACCCACTCCTCATAACACGATTGCCAAAAATTCTAAGACAGAAATGGCAAATTCGCATACAGACCCACATCAAGTAAGATCATCCATCATGACAAGTTGTGATTGCATACCAGAATGCAGGGATGTTCAACATACGAAAAGTCAAAAAACATGCATCAAACAGCATAAAATGGAAGTCAAAGACAAACACACCACCAACATATCTCAATTGATGCTGAAAAAGCCTTGACAAAATCACAGGCATCCTTCATGCTTAAATCCTCAAGAGACTTTGATTGGAGGGTCATTCCTGAATGTAATCAAAAGCCCTATTACAGAAACTCACAGCCATATCTAAATGGGGAAATGACAGAAACTTCTTTAAAGTAGGAACGCGGCAAGGCCTCCCCCCTTGTCACCACTCCCTCTTCAGTAATAGTTGCTTGAAACACTTGCGAGAGCAATAAGGCAAGAAAAAGGATTATTAAAGGGGTACTAAATTGGAAAAGGGAGTTCAAACTATCCCTAGTTGCTTGATGAGGTGATTTTTACCTTAAGTGATGGCTAAAAACTCCCAGAAAGAAAACCCTAGAAAGAAACTAACTAAGTTCAGCAAAGGGAAGGAAACAAAATTCACCTGAAATTAAAAAATCAATGGCCTCTTACACACAAAACAAACAACTGGAGAAAGAATTTCAAAGAGACCTTCCCATCCAGTGCATGCCTGCAAAACAATAAGCTACATAGGAACAAACCTAAAAAAAACAAAAACAAAAACCCGAAAAAAAAAAAATTTTAACCCTTCAGAAAGAAATTGAAGACGAATGACCTCAGAAGATGAAAAAACCTCCCACGCTCATGCGGATTGGGGAAATTAACTTTAAAAATGTCAATGCCATTCTACCAAAACTCTTGTATAGCATTTAATGAATTCCAATCAAATCCCCAGAACGTTCTTCCCCGAGTGGAAACAAAAGTTTTAAATCATTTGGAAAAAACAAAAGACCAGAAAGCCAAATCAACCTGAGTGAAAAAGAGCTACACAGGAGGGATCTCTTATCACCAGATTTCAATCTAATTACTTACAGGTGCTAAGTCATAAAAAACAGTTCCTCCGGTACTGGCACAAAAAAACAGAACTGTTGGACCACTGGACAACAAAACCGAAGATCCAAATCTGAGCACAGACAATTTCAGCATTCATATTTGACAAGGGGGACAAGAAAACCACAAGGAAAAAAAGACAGCATCTTCAGCAGTGTGTGTTGGCCAAACTGGGATCATCACCTTGTAGAAGATGAATTAAACCCCTACCTCTTGCCCTGTAACAAAAGTCAATCTCCAGGATATAAAGACCGCAACGTGAAACCCCACCTGAAGGTGTAGAAGAAGAAAAAGTTGGCAGCAGACTACAGACAATAGGCGTAGGAAAAGCTTCCTAAATCAGACAGCAGCTGCAACAAGAATTCAGGTCGACAATTGACAAATGGGACCTCATCAAACTCAAAAGCTTCTGTACATCAAAAGAAAAATGAGGAAGTGAAGAGAAATCCCAACGAGTGGGAGGAAACCTTCACTGCCAGATACATTCTGACAAAGCATTGATTTCCAGAATATATAAATTACTCAAAAAACAAAGAAAAAAGAAAAAAATGACCCACTCATAGATGGAGCAAAGGACTGAACAGGAGACTTCACAAGTGAGGGAAATAGAGATGGCTTGAGAAACCCCGAGAACTGTTCAACATCACTAATCCTTAAGGAAATGCAATGGAAACCATTCTTAAGATATCATCTTCCCCAATAAGACTGGGCAAGTCAGAAAACAAATGATAAACCCAAGGGCTTGGAGAGGTGTGTGGGCAAGTGGAAACACTCAGTCACTGCTGGTGGATGTAAAATTGTCAGCAATAGGGAACCAGCAGTGTGGGAGAATCCTTGGAAACTTGGAATGACTTGCCACCCGCCCCAGCCATACACTCCTGGGCAGTACCCTCAAGAATTCCGCCACCACAGCAGATACATGCACGGCCATGTTTATTTCAGATTCTTCCAATAGCAAAGGAGCTGGAATGAACCAACCCAAATGCCTCAACTGACAAATGGATAGAGAAAAATGTGGTATATCTACGCAATGGGAGTTCTGTGCAGGCAGTAAGAAGACGACCATCACGAGCTTTGCGGGAAAATGGGCTGGAGCTAGAGGAATCATGGCTGAGTTGAAATAACAAGTCCCAAGAAAAACAAACTACGAATGGTCATCCTCATCTGTGATGCTAGTGCCAATTACCCATTGTATTTTCTTGTGTAGGGACCCCCTGAGCTTTTGTACAAAGCAGTTGGCATATATGCAGTTTGGAAACAACAACAACAACAACAGAAAAAGCCTTGGCATCAGGAACTAACTGAAAGAATGAACTTCTGCTCAAACAGTCACTTCCCCATGGAAATTATTGAGAAAGACTAAGAAGAAGAAAGCATGTTGGCGGGGCTGGAGCGATGGCCCGACGGTTAAGAGCGCCGACAGCTGCTTGCAGGAGGACCCGGGTTCGATCCCCAGCATCCCACATGGCGTGCGCGAGAAGCTGTGTCTGAAACCCAATTCCAGGACGAACTCCAGGTTCCGGGGAATCGCGACACCCTCTTCATGACCCTCCGTGGCATTGCAGTCACGGGTTGCACCAACTTGCTGCACACAAACATTCATATAACGTCACGGACAATAAAATAAAAAAAAGGAAAAAGCATGTTTGGCAGACATGCATGGAGCTTCGTGCAGGAGTGGGGGAAATGGGCGGGAACACGGGTCTAGATTTTGTAAAAATAAAATAAATAAATAAATTTATCTGAAAAAATAAACATAAATAAAAAAAAATATAAAAAGACCCCCACCCCCCAAAAAATAAACTTATACATTTAAAGTGCCCAGGGATAGCGCAGTCAGTAATATGCTTGCTGTGCAAGCCTGAGGACCTGAGTTCTATCCCAGAACCAACAGAGCCAGGTATGGTGGCATGGCCTTGTAAACCCAGTGCTGGGGAGTCAGAAATAATCGGATTCCCTGGGGCTTTCTGGCCAACAAAGCCAGCCTACTTGATGATTTGTAGGTTCCTGAGGGACCCTGTCAAAGTTAGACAGGGCCTAGGAATAACACCAAAAGGATGTCCTCTAACTTCCACAAACATGCATACCTACATACGTGTGTGGGACTCACACTCCCTGCTGAGAAAGATGTGACTTTATCCTGCTAAGGGAGACTGCTGTCAGCAGCTTCCCACTTCCTCCTCGTAGGTGCCAGCAGGCTGCAGGCTGCAGGCTGCAGCCCAATCTGAGCAGCTACTGTCCCTCTCAGATTCTTAGCCTAGGGGGGCAGATGCATGCCACCCTGTTTGGCTGTTGCCAATCTTCCACCCATCCAGGAGTTGTTTACTCCCAGGACTGGAATTTCAGACTGGCTCGGCCTCTATTGGTAACTCTCCCCAGTCCCTTACACCACTGGCATCACATCTAGGCTGGTGATCTTGATAGTCTCCTTCCAGCCACATGCCTAGCATTCTCATGACTCTTGAGACTCAGGCCTGCTGGCTACACATGTGTAGCCTAACCAACCTGGGTATCGTTAAAGGGTCTGTGGATGGTAATGAAAAGATCCATTGATTGTTATGTTGGCAGTCCAATTTTTTTTTTTTATTGAATGCTTTGTGTCTTGCATATCTTTACATAAGACAGGGTTCAGTCAGGCATAGATCACCAACGTTAACCGTCCCGCCTCCCCCAACCCACCCACCAGCAGACATGCATTCTGCCGTCAGTTTTCGCATGCTTTCCTCTGCCTTTTTGTTCTTTGTGTTTGTTTTCCATTTTTTTTAACAATAAGTGATTAATTTGTGAGTATCAAGCATCCTCATGGAGTAAAACCAATTTGCAAGTCAGTGTGCCCAACCCACACACAGCTTCAATGGGTCCCTCACATCACAGGGGGGGGGGGGGGGCTTGTAGTCATATGTTAATCAAGTTGATCAAATGAGTGTCCAGACTAAATATTATTGTCAGTTTCAACCATAACCCCCAATCGACAGCCCTACCTTCTAGCAGCACTCCACCCTCTTCCGCAGATTGTTCCCTAGGCTTAGAAAAGGGGCACAGGTGGATGAGAAGCAAAACAGTCTACTTTCTCTGGAGCTGTTGTCTTGGTCTCTAGTCAGTTCTGGCTGTTTTCTTTCATGGGCTGCCAGCTTGTCCAGGCATAACCTTTCGATCCTACTAATGAAGCACATGCAATTAGATATTTAGGTATTTAAACAGTATAATATATAGCCTTTCGATCCTACTAATGAAGCACACACAATTAGATATATAGGTATTTAAACAGTACTAATTGTTATGGTAGGTTACTTTGGTATAGACACAGATGTTTGGATGGTATGTTAATTCATGAATTACATTTTCTTCTGTTAAGTATGGCAGGGTCTTCGTGTGGTTTATAACATCTCCTAACCATTAGAGGATGTAAGTTTGTGGCATCAGCCGTGGGTTATTCCTCCAAGGAGAGAGCTAATAGCCAATTAGATTTGGGATATACAGACATAATGGCTGCCACTGCTGCACAGTATTTCCAGGCAGATGAGGTGTAGCTGGTGCTGACGGAGGAGTCTTGCTTGACTCAAGGAGACCTATATTTGCTGCAAGTCACTTTTATAGGATGAATGGAGTCATCTCTCAGGGCCAATCCCAAACCCCTGCATCATGTGCTGCTGGGTCACCAGCTGCTGCCCTCCCATGGGGCGGGGTCAGTGAAGACTCATGACTTCACCTGTTTGTCTGAGAAGTGCTGACTGGAAAACTAGCCCATTCATACCTAACTTAAACTGGATTTTCCCACACACTGGCCCAATGCTGGGATGCCCTCCCTCCTCACCCTGGCTGTCAGTGGTGCTCTCACACTAGCTGGGCTCCTGCACTCCTTTCCAGGCCACTACGGCAGTTTACTTCCTTGTCCCAGCTGCAGTGCCACACCTGGGCCTCCACTTCATACCAGGATTGTATGGCCCTGTACTAAACAGTAGGGGAAAATGCTATATTCTTTCTTCAAACAGGAGATAATGCACTTAGTTTCTGTCCTGTGATTGTTTCCGATTTTCATTGTAGTTCACATGACTTTGGTTTTTATTTTGTTGGGTTTTTTTTTTGTTTTTTTTTTTTTTGAGACAGAGTGTCATTATGTATCCCTGGCTGGCATGGAACTCTGTGTCAGCCAGGCTGTCCTCGAACTTATAGAGATCCATCTGCCTCTGTCTCTCAAGGGATTTAAGGCATGTGCCACTATGCTTGGGCTGGGGTTCACATGACTTCATGATAGGTCCCTAACTTTAAAAGTTTTCCCTATTCTTTACCATCCATGAAAATGGATGGTACCCAGAAAGGAAAGAAACCTGTACCAGCAATAAATCACACCACCATGTGCTCCTCAGACCCACGGGGTCCCCATGTTCACTGGGTGAGTGGAGGAACACCCAGAAACACTTGAACAGGGATACATGCCCATCCAGATGCAGACCAGAGAACAGTCTCCAAACACTACAGTCACTGGGCACCTGGGCAGCCCCAAGCAGGAAATGCTGTTGTGTTTTAAAGATTTGTGCATAAACAGACTCTAACAAATCCTACAGGTTTTGTTGGGATGGGGTTGTGGTTTTGTGGTGCTGGCAATCAGACCCTAGACCTTGTGCATGCTAGACAAGTGGTCTGCCACTGAACTCTGTCTTCATCTCTTGATTTTTTTTTTTTAGAACAGACTTTATGTATCGCAGGTTGACATTGCTGTCATTACTCTCTTGCCTTCACCTTGTAAGCACTGAGATTACAGGCATGAACCACCATACCTGGCTTCTGCAGGTCCATCTTTCTTAAAATCCCCACTCTACTGTCTCTCTGTTGTTCAAAGTATTCAGTGACATGGGCAAACCTCCAATGAGTCCTAGGAAGTTGACTACTGATACCATGTTCCCCACCATACCCAACCTCCTGGAGATGTCCTGGCCACTGTTAGTGGGGAACTGTCAGGAAGGGCAGAACCTGGTTTTGCAGCATGCTCTACACACCTGCTCTCTAGTTCACCTTCTTTCTTGGGACCTACCTCGGACAGAAGAGCAGCTTTGGACTGGTGAGTAGACCATCTGAGAGCCCTCTTCTGTTGCCATTTATGAAGAGAAGTGGTACTGTGTGGGAACTGGAGCTGTTCTAAAAGCCTTGTGTAGTCCCTCGCTATCCTCATTACAATCCCATGAAATAAGTTGTTTTAGCCTCACTCAGCAGGTAAGGAACATGCAGGCAGCCCAGCAAAGGAAACCAACTGGTCCAAGGCTGCAGAGCTATAAAGCAGGGCCAGGAGTAGAACCCAGAGGGCACAGCTCCCAAGTTCCATGGTCCCAGTCAGAAGCTGCAGAACTCCTGATTCTTCCTCACCAGGCTGTAGACTCCTCCTGCTGGCATTCTTTGTGGTTTTGAGTTTGAAGTGAAGTGTGGCTTACTAGACGCTGATAGAAGCATTTTTATACTTGCCTCTGGCCAGCAAGAGAGCTGCTGGCCCTCAGCAACAGAGACTGTCTACTCACAGTCCCAGCTCAAAAGAGAGATGGCTTAGTCCAAGCTAGCAGAGTCACAGAAGAGATCACCTGTTGACGAGCAGCCAACATGTAGGGACCACCTAACGCCATAGAGCCCCAGTGGGGCAGAAGATTCCGACAGAAACTGCACTTTCTAAAAATCCTCCTTAATGGACAGGGAGGACAAGAAAGAATGAAGGTTAGGAGCTGTGGTTCCCCAGGCAGCTGGCGTGGCCCTGACTAGAGCAGCAGTTCGGAGAACCTAACCCAACCAGTGTTCCTGTCCAGGCGATTTGCGTGGCTTACAGAGGGAAACTCGCCTGTGTGGTCTTAGATCAAAATAGTATTGTGCACCCAAGTCCATGGACAGGTTTGCAAACCCGTGGGCTATATGTGGCTTTGGTTAGGTTAACTGCCCACTTAGGAGCTGACCACCTCTTCCAGATGTCCAGAACACAATGTGCTTCAGCCAGAGTGGTGAAAAAACTCAGTGAGGAGGAGACAGAAGTCTCGGCTCCTGTGTTCTGCCTGCTCCTTCACCCACAGCACTTCCTGCTCTGCTGCGTTCTCGGTGAACACCCAGCACTCAGGAAGCAGAGGCAGGTGGAGCTCTGTGAGTTCAAGGCCAGCCTGGTCTACATAGTGAGTTCCAGGCCAGCTGGGACTAAAGGGAGATCCTGTCTCAAAAAGACCAAAAAAAAAAAAAAATTTGTCATCATAATTAAAGATGGAAAATAACAAGAATGCCTATCACCCCAAATGAAATAGGATTTTTGAGTTCAAGGCTTGCTGGGGCTACATGGTGAGACCCTATCTGACACTGGGAAGGGCTCAGGCTGGCCTCAGTGAGCCTGAGTCAGTGCGTCCCTTGTCCCTCCCTCTGGCTGAGGCAGCCTCTCCATCCCGTGCCTTATTTTGGTTTTCTATATACATTTTTTTCATTTGGTAAAACCCACAGAAAAGTGTAAAACTCCCTGAGCTTTGTCACTGTGTCCTGAGACACTGACGGTCCCGTGAAGAACGTCTCTAACCCCACCTGACGCCAGCCCACGGCTTGTGTTCATCAGAAACAACTCAGCATGTTCACCACTTTTCTTGTACTTCATATTGACAGAGAATATTACAGACTTGAAAAGGACATAATAGGCAATTAAAGATATGTGTTTCATTGAGGCAGAGTACTTAGAAATACATTAGCCATTGCAATATGAAGATCAGTATTGACTTGATAATATTTTGTGTTTTCTTGAATTTTAATTCAGCTACTTACTTTTTTCTGATCTGGAAAAGTGTTGAAGCAGCCAAGTATGCTTTCTCATGCCTGAAGTACTCTACTTCAATAAAAACAAACAAAAAATCAAAAGCAACACATAATACAGGTTGTAGAAAGTTTTCCTGTTTTATGTGGTCCTCTCCTTCTGTAATACTTTTGAATTTAGGTCCCTGGCTGCTACAAGGGCTCCGTCAGTTTTAAATGCTTAACTATACGTGTGCTTCTTTTCTGGTCTCACCTCTGGATGACTCCGTGGGCAATGATACAGAGCCACAGGCCATGCCTTGCTCGGCACATCCTGAAGTCCCCTGTCCTTTTTATTTTTCCTAGCTACTTTCTTAAATACGAATTTTTAGAGGCCAGGCATGGTGGCACATGCCTTTAATCCCAGCACTCGGGTGGCAGAGGCAAGAGGATTTCTGTGAGTTCATGGCCAGCTTGGTTTACATAGTGAGTTCCAGGCCAGCTGGGGCTACAGGGAAGACCCTGAATCAAAAACCTATATATAAATATAATATAGATATATATATATAGATATATATGAATTTTTTAATTTTTTTTTTTTTTTTTTTTTTTTTTTTTTTTTTTTTCTTTTCATTATTTTTTCCCTCCTAGTCCCCTCCAGCTCCATCCATGATGCCCACTCGAAATTTCTTGTTCTCTTCTTTGATTATTATTGATACATATAAAATGCATACTTTTTTGTCCTTTTTTGTTGGGGGGGGACAGGGTCTCCCTGTAGCCCCAGCTGTCCTGAACTCACTATATAGACCAGGCTGGCCTTGAACTCACAGAGATCCGCCAACCTCTGCCTCCCACAGGTTCTGGGATTAAAGGCGTGTGCTGTTAGGCCTGACCAGGCTGCTGCATTCTTTCCACCTGCTCTTCCATGATGGTGCCTGAGTCTTAAGTACAGTGGCTGCATTGTAGATGTGTCACTTGGGACTGAGCACCTCACAGTCACTTGTTCTCTGTCTGCATTTGACCAGGTGTAGAACTTTGTAGTAGTCTCCATCACCTGCAGGAAGGAGCTTCTTTGATGAGTGGTGAGAGCTACACTTGTCTGTGAATATAAGGATGCGTATTTAGAATATAGAAATTAGTTTGGTCTAGGAACGTGACAGTAGTAAGTTCTCCTCTAGAGTCTTTGACCTCTCCAACCATGTGTACTTGGCTATGCTTACAGTGTAACAAGGGTTCCCTCCTACTGAGCAGCCTTGAGTCCAACTAGACTGCTGTTTATTACCCACAACAGAAAAGTCCCAGTGTTGTCCCAACAGATGCCTTGCTGGGACGTCCTTGTTTTGGTTCATAGGCTTTAGGGTAGGCTTATTGATTGGTTTTCTCCCCTGTAGCATGCATAGCACCTCTGATCATATGAGAGCTGGTCTTTGGGGACGAGGCTTCCAGGTGAGTTCCAGATCACTTGTACCAAGTCCTGTACCTGAAGTATATCATGTCTTCAGCAGTAGGGTCTTCAAGTTCTGGGAGGCAGTCAAGGGCTGTGGCAATAGTCCATATTATTTTGGGAGTCTCGTGGACTACCCTGGCCAACAAGTCAAAGGGAGCTTGCCCTTGCCCTTGCCCTTGCCCTTGCCTGGGATTGTGATTTTTGTTATATAGCCTTCAGCTATACACATAAACTCACATACATATTTTTCAGTAGGTTTGTGAAATAGTACATTTTCATTTGTTTTTTCCTACCACCCAGGCCTTTGGAGGCTGGAGAGATGGCCTAGTGGGTAAGAGCACTGGCTGCTCTTGTAGAAGACCCAGGTTCAAATCCCAGAACCTGCATGGTGGCTAACAACTATCTGTAACTCCAGTTCCAGTTGACCCAACACCCTCTTCTGTCCTCCTTGGGCATTGCACCATATGGGTGCACTTACATGCAGGCAATACACTCATGCATAAAATTAAAAAATTAAAATTTTAATAAAAACAAGGGTAGAAAGTGATTTCTCTGCATTATGTCATGTGAACATGCTAACAAATAATCATATAAATTGTGAGAGGAAAAAGTCACAGGAGAATACACAGAGAGTGTTGTGTTTGTAAGGATAATCCATGCTGTAAGACTAGAAAAGCAGGGACTGGTAAGCCCCAGTTCCTGCAACGTCACTGTGCCAGGAGCAGCAGCAGCTCGCTTTGGCCTGCAGTGGGGCACACGTGTTTCATAGCCTTTGAATCCACAGAGCACTTATCAAAGCTCACTATACTGAAAAGAAGTGTGTGCACAGCCAAGCTGAACATGTGACTCACAGGCTACTGACTGCATCCTAGGAGAGGCCATGCTTTTTTTGAAGAAAAAGAGTTCACAGTGAGCTTCACCCCATTGCTTCTTAATGACAAATTTCTCTTCCTCAGTGGAGGTGTCTGTCCTTTTCCCCCTTTTCTGCCTGTTGCTCTACTCTAGGAGAGGTTTGAAGCACTTTTCACCCTCTACGATGAGCAAGCTACATTCCAGTTGTTTAAGAGCTTTCGGAGAGTGAGGATCAATTTCAGCAAGCCTGAGGCGGCAGCGAGAGCACGAATCGAGCTGCATGAGACGGACTTCCATGGCCGGAAGCTGAAGCTCTACTTTGCACAGGTACCGTGGTGGGGGATAGGGTTCCCTCAGCTGGATATCCTTGGGAGAACTGAGGAAGAAATTTTCAAGGGCCAGCAAGGTGGCCCAGCAGGTAAAGGCGCTTGCCGCCCGACCTGATGACCTATGTTCCACCCCCAGAAGCCGCCTGCTGGAGGGAGAGAGCCCACCTGTGTCCTCTGGCTGCCTCACATGTGCCGGGGCACACACAAAATAAAATGAATGCTCTGTATTATTAGTAAATACCTCTGAGATTGTTTTTCTGTGTTCTGTGATTGATGAGGAACCCTCATGAAAGGCAATGCTGATCCAGTGCAAGGGGGGGGGGCACACAGGCTCCCGTGCATGTGCTCCTAGCAAGCACCCTCCATTACCAGCACTGGCTGCCCTGTTCTGGTCCTACAGAGTGGCTCTTCGAGAATCTACTTATGAGCAGAGGGTTTCTTTTTTAAAAACACGGTATTATCTTTCTGGGTCTTAGTGTTCAAGCTTAAAAAAATAAATAGCAAGACAAGTTCATTGCTGGGTATGGTGACACATGGCTGTAATAATCCCAGCATTAGGAGGCTGAGGCAGGAGGATTGTGATTTTAAGGTCTGGGATACATAGTTTCCAGGCCAGAACTACACAGCCAGACCCTATCTCAAACAACAACAACAAAGACAGGATTGTTGTCTTGCATTGCAAATGAAAACTAAAATGGAAGGGGTGTCTAGATATTTCTTGGTAATTTCTTGAGGTTCAGATTAAAATGCAGGGCTAGGAAGACGGCTCACTGGTTAAAGCACTTGCTTCCTTTGCAGAGGGGGTGGCTTCAGTTCCCAGCACCCACATGCTGACTCATAAGTGTCTGTATCTCTGGTTGCTGCCTTTGGCCTCCTTGGGCACGTTACACACTTGGTGCACATACATACATGTAGGCAAACCCATACACATAACAATAGATAAACCTTTTAAAATAAAATGTAATTTCATCTTTTCTGAGATTGGAATTCTGTAATGCATTAGTGTCTTTGTCAGCTTCCCACCACAGTAACAAACATTTCAGATAATCACTGAAGCTCGTGGTTTTAGGGATTTCTGTTCATCCTGTTGGTGCCACTGTTTGGGGCCTGCAGTGCAGACAGCATATCAGAGCAGAGCAGACTCTCCACCCTGTCAGAAGAAAACATAAAGAGGGAGAACAGAGGGAGCAGGGGGCCTCAGGGCGTACGACCCCTCGTGGCTGAGGCCCCAGCCCGCCAAGCTCCGGCACCGCCCAGATTCGCCCCTCGAGGGACACTTAGGACTAAACCATAGCCCGTTCTTACGTCTGTATTTCTTTTCTTTTTTTTTTTAATTAACTTTTTTATTTTATTTATTTTCGTATGTGTATGAATGTGCTGTCTGCATGCAGGTCTGTGCACCCGTGTCGTGCAATGCCGCGGAGGTCAGAAGAGGGCGTCGGATTCCCCTGGAACTGGAGTTCTCCTTGAATTGGAGTTACAGACGGTTCTCAGCCGCCATGTGGGTGCTGGGGATCGAACCTGGGTCCTCTGTAAGAGCAGTCGGTGCTCTTAACCGCTAGGCCATCTCTCCAGCCCTCGTCTATATTTCTTGTTCATCTGTTTATGCATTTACTCTTTCCCTCAACTCCTGTCTACCAAGGATCCGATATGTGTGCCCCTGTGTAGTGAGCCAGGTGGACACAATGCCACCATCTGGAAGATCACATATGGTATGAGACATGTTTAAACTCTCCCTAAAGCAACAGTCACAGCAAGGATGGAAATGAATAAGAGCGCTGGTAACAGAGCAGTCGTGATCATGTCCTCCTTGCAGGTCCAGGTGTCTGGGGAAGCTCGGGACAAGGCCTACTTACTGCCACCACAGCCCGCCAAGCAGTTCCTCATCTCGCCTCCAGCCTCCCCACCCGTGGGGTGGCAGCAGAGTGAAGACGCGATGCCCGTGATCAACTATGACCTTCTCTGTGCTGTCTCCAAGTTGGGGCCAGGTGACAGATTCTGCCTTTGTTCTTACCGAATCCAGAGCTTTCTGTGTTGGACACTGTTTAGCAGTGGGCGTCTCACCCACCAGCAACAGCAGGATCCAGTGGACAATTCAAGGACACCAGCCCGGGTTCACATGCTAGCTAGCTGGGCATTTTCCAGGGCTGTGGACAGTTGCCTAGTGGCTGTTTTCTGAGGATGGCTATTAGGGTTGAGTGGTGTATGCATCATCCTAAATGTAACTGCAATTTTTACTGTCAGCGAGTTGACTAGGCGCTAATAATACAGGCGGTCAGTGAATTTTAGCCCCTTTCTCTCCACAACTCAACAAGCCAAAGCCAGGTGAGCCACGACTTTGAGTTGGTAATGGTAGCAATCACCCTTTCTGATGTTTTCTTTTTACTTTTATTTCTTTTCCTTTTCCTTTCCCTATTTTCCTTCTCTACTTACTCTGTCTTTCATTTAACGGCCAGAGGAACTGATTTCCTGCTGGTTGAGTGTAGTCATCCACCCAGGACAGTGCTGTCTCTCACTGGGGACTTAGAGATGTTTGAGGACAACCCTCATGCTTCTTGACTTAAAGCTGTGTCTCAGATATCTGAGATCCTACTGTTTGTGACCTGGGCTGCATGGAGCCTCTGAAGGGAGCACAGCCCTTCAGAGCTGAGCAGGTCCCAGTTATCTGTGGAGCATCAGCTGGCGTTTACAGTCACGTTTTAATTAGCATTTAGGTAACCCAGGCAATGGATTCCCATCTTCCTGAGCACAAAGCCAAAGTCAGCCTGGGACATAAGAGTAGATGAGCATTATTACCTGCAGTCAGCAAGAAGCCAGTTCCATGCTGAAGCTGTCCCTGAATAAAGGAAGCATGGGGCTTTTATCAGGAAGCCTGTGTATCTTCATGTGGGGCAGGCCCCTTCCTGCACACACCTAGTTAAAAGTCACTGAGATTAAAGTAATGGGCAGGAATACTTCTGGGCACACTCAGCCTGCACCGTAGTTACCTCAGAATGAAGAAAATGGTGCATCAAAGGTTCTTGCCTCGATTAGTAGCAGTGCTCGGATTTGAACTCCCAAGGCCCGGGACTGAACCCACAATGTGCACAAGCTTGGACTCCTCAGGGTTTGGTGGTTTATGCCTGCTGTCCCAACTCTGTGGACGCAGAGGCAGGCAAGTCTGTGTGAGTTCAAGGCCAGCCAGGGCTACATAGACCTTGTCCAAAAGAGAGAGAGAGAAAGAGAGAGAGAGAGAGAGAGAGAGAGAGAGAGAGAGAGAGAGAGGAGAGAGAGAGAAGAGAGAGAAGAGAGAGAGAGAAGAGAGAGAGAGGAGAGAGAGAGAGAGAAGAGAGAGAAGAGAGAGAGAGAGAGAGAAGAGAGAGAGAAGAGAGAGAGAGAGAGAGAGGGAGAGAGAGAGAGAGAGAGAGAGAGAGAGAGAAGAGAGAGCACAGAAGTGGGGAGGAAAGGAGGGGGGAGCAGGGAGGAGGGAGAGGACACTATGATTCAAATTTATGTTCGCCGACAGTTCCCTGTGGGTTCCTGGCCAGCCAGCCCTAGATTATGACAGTATGAGGAAGCCAGGCGTAGTGGCACAGGCCTTTAAAATCTCTGCACTCTGGGGCTGGGCGCGGTGATGCATGCCTTTAATCCCAGCACTCCGGAGGTAGAGGCAGGCAGATGTCTGTGAGTTCAAGGCCAGCCTGGTCTACAGAGTGAATTCCAGTACAGCTGGGACTTCAGGGAGACCCTGTCTCAAAAAGACAAAAAACAAATCTCTGCACTCTGGGAGGCAGAGAAAAGCAAAGCAAATCTCTATAAGAACATGGCCAGCCTGGTCTACATAGTGAGTTCCAGGCCAAGCAGGGCTGCATAGAAACCCTGTTTCAATTAAAAACAAAATTAAGAAAAAACAATAAAAAACAAAAACCAGCAGTCCTTAAATGAACACTGATGGAAGAGGGGGTCTGGAGAGATGAAACAGTTCCTTGTGCTGAAGGAGGCTTCTTGTGCTTGCCTGGCAGGGGAGAAGTATGAACTACACGCGGGAACTGAGTCCACCCCCAGCGTGGTGGTTCATGTCTGTGAAAGCGAGACTGAAGAGGAGGAAGACATGAAAAACCCGAAACAGAAAATCCTGCAGACTCGGCGCCCGGAGGCTCCCACTGCAGGGCTGAGCGAGCGGCTGGACTGCGCGCTGTGAGCCCACCACTGCGCCTGCACCTGCACCTACACCTCCCGCTGCTGCCAACCTGCATCTGCGCCTGCACCTGCATCTCTGGCTGAAGGGCAGCAAGGAGATGTGCTGCCATCCAGTTGGCAGCCAGGCTGGTTGGCAGCCAGGCCAGGCACCCTGGACCAGCCTGGCGGGCGGGATGGAGTAGCAGATGCATCCACTTGTTTAAAATTTGAGTGACGTTGGGCACTTTAAGTGACATGATTAGCCCCCTGCCATGTGGCATTGTCCCCTCCCCCAGAAATGTTAGTCTCCCCAAATCTAGAGAGCATTGGGTACCAAAGACCAGTCACCCAGTGCGCTACCATTTTTGCAGGTTTAGAAATTAGTCTACAATTCCAGTAATCTGGTGTGAGTGCTCTTGTACTGGTCCTAGCTTCTGACACAGCCAGCAAAGGCTGAGTGCAATTCAGTATACATGACTTTTTTTTTTTGCACGAAAAGAAACCTAAATACAGAAACATTCCTCAAGTAGTTTTTTATTTCACTAACCTTAGGGAAAAGATGCCAAATCAAGGTGATTATCAGAACCATATGGCACAGGTGAGCGAGCAAGGTGACACACATGTGCGAGGTGACACAGGTGAATGGGCCTGCAGCTCTTCCTGGTCTCACATGGGGTTTGTGGGAAATGATGCTCAGAGCCTCACAGCTGAGCTTTGGTTACCGTGTTCCAGACTGGAGTGAGAGCTGACTTTCCTTGGTGGTTTTTAATTTCCTGACCTTCCTAACAGTGGCTTGTGTACCACTTGTTAAGGTTTTCTCTGCTCTCTATACGTTTGTGTGGGTTCTTCCTATGCTTCAATTTAAAAATAATGGCAAGATTTTCCGAAGATCATTTTAAATGTGGGGAGGGGTTTGACGTCTGTCTGGAGACAGGCTGTCGCTCCTCAGCGCAGGCCGGCCTCACACTTCCCTCTATGCAGGAGCAAGCCACCATGAACTTAAAACGTTTCCATTTAAATATTTAAGCTGTTTGAAAGGAAAGGTCTTGCATACTATTGTTTATGATAGGAGGATAAGAATCATATTTGGGGGGGCAGGGGGTGTTGCTTTTGGAGACAGGGTCTCACACTGTCACTCCTAGCCTAGAACTCACTACGTAGCCAAGGCTGGTCTTGAACTGAAGATACTCCTTCTGCCTCAGCCTCTGATTGCCGGGGTTGCAGGCGTGAGCCACTCTGCCCAGCTCATGCTTTTTCACCTTGGCTTGTAGTTGACATTTTTTTCATTGCTTCTTAGACGTGAGTACGTATTGTTTGAGCATCTGGTAGACAGCTTCTCTACCACACTGTAGCTGGTCCGGACTGAAGCCCCTCTTACACAGTATGTTGCTCTGGGGCAGCTGGCTCTACTCTTTGTGCTATTGTCTTTGTGCTCACAGTGTATCTGAAGGGATTGGACATGTCAGAACTCAGACACCAAAGTGACCGCTGCTGCAGGGACAGAAAACTACTATGGAATTGAGACCATGGTGACTGTGCTCTCAGTGGCATACCACTACAGTCAAGTGCTGTTTTTTTGTCCCGGGGACTTAAATTATATTGCGCAAAAAAAAAAAAAAAAAGTATTTTCTGTTTTGTTTTGTTTTGTTTTGTTTTGTTGAAATGTTCTCACATAGCCCAGGCTGGCCTCAAACTTGCTATATCCTAAGGATAACCAGGAATTTCTGATCCTCCCAAGTGATAGGATTACAGGTGTGCAGCAGCATTCTTGGCCACAAAAATAATCCTGTTTTCCTCGCCCTCACATATGCTGAGACAACAAAGTTTTGTGCATATTTGCCATTGGTACTTAGCCTCAGTGTAGATTTGGTTGAAACTTACAATTCTGTATACAACGAGTTTATAGAGTTCAGATCATTCATTTGTCAGGTTAGCTGACAGGTATTCAATAAATTTACTTTGTCTTTTTTTTTTTTTTTTAAGCTGCTGTGTTACTGTGTTGCCTGGGTTGATCTCAAACCCCTAGTGTGAGTCCTTCCGGTTGACTGAACCAAGGCACATGCTCCAGGATCCAGCTCTACTTTGCAGTTCTGAGCTCTGCATTTGTCTCTTTTTGGTTGCAGTGTAGACCCTAAGACAAGTGAATAGATATATTTTAGCAGTTTAGAAATGTTTGCATTTCCTATTGTGTAATGCATATTCATTCGTTTCTAAGTGATCAAAACTCATACGTGTTTTGTCTTGGCTTTCATTTTCTGTCTGCCAATTAAGGAATATGTAATGCTCTTTTTAAGTCAAGAAGTACAAATGACCAACTCTTTAAATTTTAGAGAGTACTAAATTGGAGGAAGTGGAGGGAGAGACAAGGAGAAGAGGGGGAGAGTCATTTAAGCTTTCTTGAATGCCAGATACTAATATTTTCCTTTTCTAGTATAGTATTTACATAAGGTGAATTCTAAAAGAAAACATAGCCATCCACTTTTTTTTGGGGGGGGGGTTTCCAGGAAAACCAAAAGAGGATACGAAGTCCCCTGGAACTAGAGCTAGAGCTAGAGATACACTCAGTGTGACTGCTGGTCCTGTGCAAGAACAGCAAGACTCCTAACCACTGAGCCACCACTCCAGCCCCAGTCCTGTCTTTTTAAAATGTTGTGATTATAAAGTGAAAAGACTGAATGTCTCACATTCTCAGTTGGGCAGTGAAGGTGACTTTGCAAATCATCATGGCCATCTTGGCACACAGGCGGATCCTGGGTGGGACCTGTGTTCAGTGTGCCAGCATCAGGGCTTCGGTGGGCTTCCCTGCATCTCCTCCACTTTGTCTTTCTTTGGGTTCACAGAGGCAGTGAATTCTCCCTAACATAAGGAGTGGCGGGCAGCATGGGAGAGAAGCACGTCACAGGAATGCTTTTAATCTTCTGTGTGGTGAAGAAAAAAACTTGGGAATTTTTTTGGAGTGAGCTTGGTATTTGCCTATTTTGTTTGTTTAGGGGTGATTTTTGGTTTTGAGACAGGGTCTTCCTGTAGCCCCAGGAGACCTGGAACTCACTGTGTAGACCAGGTTGGCTTCTATCTCACAGAGATCCACCTGCCTCCATAGTGCTGATTAAAGGCTGGGGGCACAGGCCCACCCCTAAGCATCTCTAATGAGCTTAATCCTGGCTCGTGTTTTCATTCCCCTCGAGCTAGGGGTTAAGTCTGCTTAGACAGCGTTATCTCTGCACCAGCAGTTGTGCTGGTCTTTTATGCGGGCTTTCCTAGCTACTCATATTCCTGAAATTAAAATGTAAATATTCCTAAATTAGGAAGGACCCAGTCAATTGGAATGAGGCTGCATGTGACTTGGAGTTCAGGGTTTGCTATGGAGCGACCCTCTTCCACAGTGCTTAGAAACTTACGCTAAGTCTGAAGATGGAACTGTGCTTTCTGTTTTTACACAGATTGTTTTATAGACACAAGGATTTATTTTTAAAAGGAAAGCTTTGAGCATAGTTAAGCACTAGAAATATATTAGTTTCAAAAAAATTAATTAATTAATTAATTAATTTAAAAAGGGGGCTGGAGAGATGGCCTAGCAGTTAAGAGCACCGACTACTCTTGCAGAGGTCCCGGGTTCGATCCCCAGCACCCACATGGCGGCCAAGAACCGTCTGTAACTCCAATTCCAGGAGAACTCCAGTTCCAGGGGAATCCGAGACCCTCTTCTGACCTCCGCGGCTTTGCACGACACAGGTGCACAAACCTACATGCAGACAGTACACTCATACACATACAAAAATAAATAAAATTAAAAAATATATATATATTAGGGTTTCAAAGCCTTGGGTTCACCATCTGCTGCTTTTTCAAACTCTTTTCTGCAGAGCCTTGGACCTCCTACCTGTGGGGGTTGGAATTTTGTGTTCCTTACTACACCTTGTGTTAGAAGAAAAAAAATTTACCAGGTGTGGTGACACATGCCTGTAATCTCAGTATGTAAGAGATTAAGACAGGAAAATTAAGACAAGAGGAGGTTAGCCTAGGCTACATAAGCAAGACCATGTCTCAAAAAAAAAAACTTTTTTTCTTTTTTTTTTTTTTTATTGATGCTTTGTGTATTTCATACATCATTTTCCAATTCAGTTCAGGCATATTTCCCCTTCCCTTCCCCCCATCCCACCCCATCCCAGATCATGCATTCTGCCATAATTGTCCTGCATCTTTCTTAGTTTTTTTTTTCCATTTTTTAGCAATAAGTGATAATTTATGAGTACAAGCATCCTTCATGTAAAAGAACTTTTTTAAATATATTTTGTGTGACATTATAAAGGAACAGAGATGTTAAGGAAATTGGAAGTCCAAGCTCCAGACATTCCTTTTAAAAAGTTAAATAGGTTTAAAGAATAAGATGTATGAACCCAGGGGCTAGAAGGGTGACTCAGTGGTTAAGAGCACTGGCTGCTCTTACTCATACACATAAAGGAAAAATAAATCACAAAAAGGAAAAAGTTTAAAGATGTGTGAACCTTAGCCAACCACCTGACAGAACCCGTCAGTATTTTAAACTCCCTTTGCATGTTGTCTAGCCAGAGCATCTTCATCAGACTACCATCGTTTCTTTCAATTATGAGTCAGGGAAATGAGAAGAATTCAGAGAGCCAGGGTTTCCAAATGTTGTCAAGCTTGGTGGCACACACTCATCATTCCAATACTCGGGAGGCAGAGGCAGGAGGACTTTGACAAGCTTGAGGCCAGCCTGAGCTATAGAGTGAGACCCTATCTTGGCAACAAGAGGATTACCAGATGTTACAGCAGCACAGCAGCAGGAAACAGCAGCAGGTGCTGAGTTCACAGGCCAGGACTGAAACTTGTTACATTCGAAGTAAAGTTTCAAGTCAAAGCTGAGAACTAACCTTGGGCCAAGTCAACTTAAAGTCCTACTATAACTCACATGAGTGGTCTGTCTTGGAAACTCGAGTTTTCTTCTTGAAGCAGGTCCTCTGGGCTCTTGGGGCTCCTGCACTGCTTACCTTGCCCTGAGGAAGATTTCTTTCTACGTATGCAGAGAATATGCATTTTCCCATACTGTTCCCTGTTAGTTGCCAATCTTCCTAAGTCAGCTCAAGGACTCAGGAGAGCTAACAGGTGTCCTGTTTTGTGCCATATTCCTTCCCCTTCTCAGCTGTGAGTACTGACTTATGTTACTTCTGTTTCGTTCATACCTTTTAAGAAAACTTTCTCAGCCTCTGCACTTTGACCTTGATCATTAAACCTGAGAGTTGAATTTACTACTGTGTCTGAACATGTCTGTGATCTCCCTGGCCCTGGGAGCTATAGTGAATCTTCACCATACTTGTGAAGACCGGGCAGTGATTTTCATTTGTGTGTTTCAGTGTGCTTGATGTGACGAGCCATAGTTGGTAGCAGATGTTTCAATATCCGCTTTTACTGTCCTGTGTTCCAAGGACCAGGACCTCTAAGCATTCCTTGTCCTGTCCAGGTGACAAAAGCAGAATGTAATTGTGGGGGACACTTTGTGATTACTTGTAACAGATTCTGTTTCTGAAACCAATAAAAAGGTGTTGTTGTTTTTTTAATCAGTGTGCATTGAGCCCTGTGCTTTGTGTGTGGCCTTCCATATGTAACCCTTATGCACTGATTTAGGCAATAACAGGAAAATCAGGGAAGGGGAAATCCACAGTTGCTCCTCTAACAGGAGTATTGTTGAACATGCCACCTGGAGTCCAGCATGTGGCCACCAGACAGCAGATAGCTGCCACGGGCCCACTCTGGCCACAGAGAGCTTTGTCCACTTCAATTCATGGCTAAAAATGATTTACTGCCAATGAAGTCTTATTTTCTGTCTGGTTTAAAAAAAGTCTCCACACCCAAATATTGAAATAAAAAATGACTTTTTAAGTTTTATTTGTTTTTGTTTGAGACAGTGTGGGTCATGCCCTGATGCAAACTGCGTCCACTGACTTACAGGGGAAAAGGGAGAAAAAGAACAAAAGGCAGCTGCCTGCGGCTATCTTTTAACTGTAAGGGCTGGTGGTTGATAACCTTCCCCTAGCCCACCCATTAACACCCAACATCTACACCAGGCAGTGCCCCGTTGCCACTGCTGGACCCCCAAGACTGACGCTTGATCACCCCTCAGTGTCTGTTCTAGTTTGTCTTCCATTGCTGTGACAAAACACTCTGACCAACACCAACTTGAGGAAAGGGTTTCTTCAGCTCACATCTCCTGGGTCACAGTTCATCACTCAGGGAACCCAAGGCAGGAATCTGGAGGCAGGAGCATGGGCCATGGAGGAATGCTGTTCACTGGCTTGCTCCCCTGGCCCATGCCCAGCCTGACTTCTTATACAGTACACAACCACCTGCCCAGGGTGGCACTACTCATTGTGGGCTGGGCCCTCCCACACTGCTCGACCATCAAGACAATACTCCACAGATGTGGCCACAGGCCAATCCAATGGAGCCAATTCCCCAATTGAGGCTCCCTCAACCCAGGTGTGTCAAGTTGACACTAAAGCTATCCAGCACAGTCTCCCACTGGCACAGACTTGCCGCTCACACCAGTTATCGTGCTGCTGGCTCCAATACTGGACTTCATTCACAGGCTGGCATCAGATTGATTTTCCCCAGCCAAATTTCTGCTAGCACACACCACTCAAGCCTGATGGGCTTAACACACACATGAAAAATAACAGACTGGAGATTCTTGTCTGATGGTAAAAAGAATCAGTTTATTCATTCACAGTACTTTTGTTTTTATAAGCAGAGTGAATTAGTTTTCTGTTGCTGTGATAAAACCACCATGACCAAGGGAACTCTTATAAAAGGAAAGAGTTTGTTTGAGCTTATGATTGACGGTTCCAGGGAATTAGAGTCCATTGTGGCAGGAGGCATGGTGGCTGGGACTGGAGCAAAAAGCCAAGGTTCACATCTCCAATGAGCACAGGAAGCCTAGAGTGGAGAGAGAGAGAGAGAGAGAGCAACCGGAGCCTGCAAGGCTTGTTGAACTCACTAAACCCGCACCCAGTGACGTACTTCTCTCAGCATGGCCACACCTTCTAAGACCTGCCAAAAACAGCCACCAACTGGGACAAAAAATGTCTGGAATCAAACTATAGAAAAAAAAAAAAACACCACATTCCACCCCTGCCCCATAGGCTCCTGACCATATAAAATGCAAAATGCATTTAGTCCAACCTTAAAGTCCCCATAGTCTGTACCAGTCTCATTCTATTCAAAAGTTACAGTCCAAAGTTCTTTCTGGACCCAGGGCTACTCTCTTTAACTGTAAGCTCCTGGTAAAATCAAAGACAAATTAATACTCCACATAGAGTGGAACTGAATACACATTCCCATTCCAAAAGGGAGGAATAGAGGCAGAGTGAGGAAATACTGGACCCAAACAAGACCAAAACCAAGCAGGGCAAACACCAAATCCAGTAGCTCCATGTGCGACTTCTGGGAAATGACTTCCAAAGGCTTAGATGGCCAGCTCTTCCAGCTTTGCATACACATACATCCTTTCTTAGGCTGGTACCACTCCCGTATGCAGCTCTCCTTGGCAAATATCTCCCACTCTGGCATCTCAAAATGTCTTGGGGTCTCTTCTCCAACAGGCTTCACATTCACAGCTTCACACAATGGCCTATGGGCCTTCTTTATTCAGGGACACCCCTGCTGCACTCTGCCTGGCCTCAGCAGATCTCTGAAACCGTGGAAGAAGAACTGATGACCTCTTTACTCTTGCATCCTTCATGCCTCTAAAGCCAGCACCTCATGAATTAAACTGCTAAATTTGGCTGCAAGTTTGGGATGGACTCTGTCCTACTTTAACCACATTTACAACTTTTCTGTGCCTTGGACTTCCTGAAGCAGAAAAGCCTTTCAGTATTTTACTTTCAAAAGTTGGAGGCTTAGCTGGGTGTGGTCTTGCCCTGAAGGTACTGTTTCTGTTGTTTACTTACTAAATAGCTAGACCTCTCCTTAATCACTTTAATCTCCTTATCAAAGGGAGCCTCTCCTTCACGTCTTGGCCCCACCTTTAATCTTCCTAGTGCACTTTCAGATCCCAAACTGTACATTCTGCATTTCTTTCTGCCCCATGTGCTCTTTTTTGAAAAAAAAAAAAAAAAAATAGCCATGCCACCATTTCTACATTAGGCTGTCTTGAAACATCCTCCCCAAAGACATTAGTCCATTGCTTTTCCTTTTTTTTTTTTTTTTTTTTTTGTCTTTTTCCAGACAGGGTCTCCCTTACCCCAGCTGTACCTGGAACTCACTCTGTAGACCAAGCTGCCCTTGAACTCACAAAGATCTTCCTGCCTCTGCCTCCCAAGTGTTAGGATTAAAGGCGTGAACCACCACGCCCAGCTAGTCCATTCGTTTCTTTTATTTTTCTTTCTTTATTTTTTTTTTTAAGGGTTCTACATATAAGAGCACAGTTGTTTTCAGGTCACATTGACATTCTCAGTTTGAAATACAATTAGTAATTGGTGCGCGTATACACAAGATGAGGGATACCATTTGTTCATTTGTTTTTCTGGGACTGTGTTACTTCATCTAGCATGATATACTTCTAGCTCCATCCATTTACCTGCAACAGTTCATGATGTCATCTTTTTACCACTGCATAGAACTCCATTTGTATGTACCACAATTTCTCTATCCATCGTCAGTTGGGCACTTGGATTGGTTCCAGCTCCTTGCTTTGTGAAGAGACTGCAATAAACCTGGCTGTGCATGTATCTCTGTGGTAAGATGGTCTTGTGGGGTACATACCCAGGAGTGGTATGGCTGGGTCAGATGCAAGTCATTCCAAGTCTTCCAGCATTTCCACACTGCTTTCCATAGTGGCTGTACAAGTTTACATTCCCACCAGCAGTGATGGTGTTCCCCTTCCCCACAACCTCTCCGCACTGTTATCATTTGTTTTCTTGATCCTAGCCAATCTTATTGGAGTGAGATGATATCTTAAAGTGGTTTTGATTGTTTTTTTAATGTTAGTGATGTTGAACACTCTTGAAGATGTTTCTCAGCATCTCTAATCCTCACTTGGGAAGTCTCTGTTCAGCTCTTTGCTCCATCTATTGAGTGGGCATTTGTTTTTTTCTTCTTTGTTTTTGAGTAGTTTTATATATTCTGGAAATCAATGCTTTGTCAGATGTATCTACAGTGAAGGTTTCCTCCCACTCCATGGGTTTCTCTTCATTTCCTTGTTGTTTCTTTTGATGTACAGAAGCTTTTGACTTTAACAAGGTCCCATTGTCAAATTTGACCTAATCTTGCACCGCTGCTTGTCTGGTTTCAGAGTCTTTTCTATGCCTATGTCTTGTAGTGCTGCCCAACTTTTCTTCTTTCGCCTTCCGGTTTGGGTTTCACGTTGAGGCTTTGATCCATCTGGAGTTGACTTTTGTATAGGGCAAGAGGTAGGGGTTTAATTTCATTCTTCTACAAGTGGGTGTCCAGTTTTGCCAACACACCACTGCTGAAGATGTTGTCTTTCTTCCATTGTGTTTTCTTGGCCCTTGTCAAATATGAGGTGGCTGAAATTAATGTGCTCAAGTTTGGATCTTCAGTTTTGTTCCATGGTCAAAAGGTCTGTTTTTGTGCCCGTACCAGGATATTTTTATGACTATAGCCCTTTAGTTAGTTTGAAGTCTGGTATAGAGATCCCCCTGTATGCTATTTTCTTTTTTTAATTTTATTTATTTCTTTTATGTGTATGAATGTACTGTCTGCATGCCCGGTCTATGCACCCATGTCGTGCATGCTGTGGAGGTCAGAAGAGGGGAGTTGGATTCCCCTTGAACTAGAGTCAAAAGTGGTTCTCAGCTGCCCTGTGGGGGCTGGGAATTGACCCTGGGTTCTCTGCAAAGAGCACGTCGTGCTCTTAACCACTTAGAGCCATCTCTCCAGCCCCTATCATTCTCTTTTCACTCAGGGTTTGGCTATTCTGGGGTCTTTTATTTGTTACAAATGAAATTTAAGGCTTTTTTCTCCAAGCTTGTGAAAAGAAAACTCTGGGTTTTAAATTGGGATTGCATTTAACATGGCAATACACGCCCCCCTACCCCACAACTATACAAAACCCATTTGTGGTAGAATGTGGCATTTTTACTATATTAATTTTCCCAATCCATGAGCATGGGAGGTTTTTCCAGTTCTGATGTCTTCTTAATTTCTTTTTTCAGGCGTTAAAATTTTTGTTGTAGAGACCTTTTTTTTTTTTTGGTGTCTTTGGTTAGTTTGGTTCCTTAAGGTTATTTTATTTGTTTTGAGGCATGTTGTGCTGGACGGTCTCCTGTTTCAGTTGCTTGTTGTTGTGTAAAGAAATGCTACATGATTTTTTTTTTTTGTCTTTTTTGACGACAGGTCTCCCTGCAGTCCCAGCTGTCCTGGAACATCACTATGTAGACCACGGCTGGCCTTGACTCACGAGATCCACCTGCCTCTGCCTCCCAGTGCTAGATACACGGGTGTGCCACCACGCCTGGCAGAAATGCAACGATTTTCTAGCGTAATTTTGTATCCTGCCCATCTTTACTGAAGCTCTTATCATTCTAGGCGTTTTTGGTGGAAGTTTTTAGCAATCCCCCCCCCCCCCCTCCTTAAGATAACAAACCAATCATCAGCAAAAAGGGATAGCTTTGACTTCCTCTTTTTCCAATTTAGTACTCCTTTAATTTCCTTTTCTTGCCTTTTTGCCCTAGCTAAGTGTTGTTTGAGCCCTATATTGAAGAGGAGTGAGTGACAGTCGGGCAGGCACGTGCCAAGTTCCACCTTTAAAGAATGCTTTCTGTCTGTTTCCCCATTTAGGATGATATATGGCTGTGGGTTTCCTGTATATGGCTTGATTACATTAAGGAAGATACCTCATAATCCCAATTCCCTTCAGGAATTTAAGCATGAAGGGATGCTGGATTTGTAAGGCTTTTTCCACCTCAATTATGATGATGGTGTGGTTTTTGTCTTTCAGTCCATTTTACTTGAAGAGTATTTATTGATTTTTGTATGTTGACCATCCCCTGCATCTTGGTATGAATCCAACTTCACATAATGGATGATCTTTTTTTTTTTTGGTCTTTTCGAACAGGGTCTCCCTGTAGTCCCAGCTGTCCTGGAACTCACTCTGTTAGACAGGCTGGCTGGAACCTCACAGAAGATCTGCCTGCTCTTCTACCTCCTGAGGGCTCAGGGATTAAAGGCATCGTGCCACCACACCACGTGATTTCTGGATGTGGGTCTGTATGCAGATTTGCTAAGTCTCCTTTTTAGAATTTTTGCATCTGTGTTCATTAATGAGATGGGCTGATAGTTCTCCTTTTTGGTTGTGGTTGTATCTTTGCTGGTTTTGATAATAGAGTGGCTGGCTTCATTAGAAGTGAATTTGGGAGAATTCCCTCTGTTCTGTCCTTCTAAACATTTGAGTAATAATTGTTGTGAGTTTTTGAAATGTTTTTATAGAAGTCTGCAGAAACCATCTGGGCCTGGGCTTTTTTTTAGTTGGAGGTTTCTTACTCACATGTTCAATTTCTTCATGTAATTATGGGTCTGTTTTAAGCTGTCGATCTTCTTCTTGGTTGAGCTTTGTGATTCCCAGGAATTTCGGTATTCATCCATTTCTTCTAGGTTTTCAAACTTAGTAGAGTATAGGTTTGGAAATTCCTATATGATTGTCTGGATCTTTTCTTTTCTTTTCTTTTTTTTGTCTTTTAGGGCAGGGTCATCCCTGTTAGCCCCAGCTGTCCTGGGAACTCACTCTGTAGACCAGGCTGGCTTTGAACTCACAAAGACTCCGCCTCCTCTGCCTACCCACGGGCTAGGATTAAAGGCGTGTGCACCACGCCCAGCTATTGTCTGGATCTTTTCATTGTCTGCCTGTGCTATTTCCCTTTTCATCACGAGATTTCTATTGGATTTGAAAGTTGTTCTTTTCTTTTGGAACTGGCTAGAGGTCTGTCTATCTTGTTTATTCTCTTAAAAGAACCAACTTTGGTATTCATTGATTTTTTTTGTATGTTTTTCTTTGTTTCTCCTTCATGATTTGCTACTGATTTTTTGTTATTTCTTCCTGTTCCTTCCTTCTTTTTTGCATTTAGGTTCATCTGTTGTTGTCTCCAAGTGTTTTTAGCTGCAGTGTTATATGCTCTGACTTATGTCTTTCTGTTATTCTTTTAAATGTAGCACCCAGCTATAAACTTCCCCTTAAGCGACTGCTTTTTTTTTTCAGAATTAAATTATTTTTTTTTTTTTTAACAAATCTACACCCTGTTCCCACCCATTCCCCCACCCCGCCAGAGCTCATGCATTCTGCCAACACGCCTTTCATCTCTTAGTCTTTCTCATTATTCTCCATGGGAAGTTACTGTTTTGAGCAGAAAGTTCACTGTTTCAGTAGTTCTTGATGCCAGTTCCTTTCTGTTGGGTTTTGCTGTTTCCAAATGCATTACGCCCAACTCTTTGGTACAAAGCAGTCAGGGGGTCCCTACACAAGACACTACCTTACAACTTGGAAATGCCTAGGCATCCACAGATGAGGGATACCATTCATCGTTGTTTTTCTGGGACTGTGTTACTTCACTCAGCATGTGTGTCCTCTAGCTCCAGCCATTTTCCTGCCACAGCTCGTGACTTGTCGTCTTTTCTTACTGCTGCTAGAACTGCCATATGTTGTAGATGTACCACATTCTCTTTATCCACTCATCATTGAGGGGCATTTGGCGTTGGTTCCAGCTCCTTGCATTGTGAAGAGAGCGAAACTAAACATGTCGTGCAGTATCTCTGTGGTGGGGTGAGTATTGAGGGTACATGCCCAGGAGTGGTAATGGCGTGGTGTCAGGTAGGCAAGTTCATTCAAGCTTCAAGGGTTCTCCACAATGCTTTCCATAGTGGCCTGCTACCAGTTTACATTCCCACCAGCGTGGGTGAGTGTTCCCCTTTCACCCCAACCTCTTCA
Organism: Rhizomys pruinosus; assembly: GCA_009823505.1. NCBI lineage: Eukaryota > Metazoa > Chordata > Mammalia > Rodentia > Spalacidae > Rhizomys > Rhizomys pruinosus. The sequence goes on from VZQC01010255.1 coordinate 2,055,190, forward strand.
GCACTTTGGTATCATTTGTTTTCTTGACCTAGCCAGTCTTATTGGAGTAAGATGATATCTTAAGTGGTTTGATTGCATTTCCTAATGATTAGTGATGTTGACACACTCTTAAGGTGTTTCTCAGCCATCTCTGATTCCTCACTCTGTGAAGTCTTTGTTCAAGTTCTTTGCTACATCCTATTGAGGTGGATCATTTTCTTTTTTCTTTGTTTTTTGAGTAGTTTATATATTCTGAAAATCAATGGCTTGTCAGATTATCTTCATGAAGTTTACTCCCACTCTGTGGGATTCTCTTCACTTCCTTGATTGTTTCTTTTGATGTACAGAAGCTTGTGATTTGAGAAGTCCCATTTGTCGTGTCGGCCTTAATTCTCTGCTGCAGGCTGCTGCTGATTTAGAAGTCTTTCCTATGCCTATGTCTGTGTCTGCTGCCAACTTTTTCTTCTATCACCTCTCAGTAGTTGGGGTTTCATGTTGAGGTCTTAATCCATCTGGAGCTGACTTATTCAAGGCGAGAGTAGGGGTTTAATTTATTCTTCTACAAGGTGATCCAGTTGCCCAACACCACTTGCTGAAGATGCTGTCCTGTTTCTCCACTTCTGGCTCTTGGCCCCCTTGTCAAATATGAGATGGCTATAATTATATGTGCCAGATTTGGAATCTTCAGTTTGTTCCATTCAAACGGTCTGTTTTGTGCCGTATACCAGGCTGTTTTTATGACTGAAAGCCCTGTAGTCTAGTTTTCAGTCTGGAAGAGATCCCCCCTGTGTTAGCTCTTTTTACTCAGGGTGTTTTGGCTATTCGGGGTCTTTGTTTTTCCAAATGAATTCAAGGACTTTGTTTTCCCAAGCCTGTGAAGCAAACTCTTGGGATTTTGATTGGATTGCGTTAAATCTATACAAGAGTTTTGGTAAATGGACACTTTTTACAACTGTTAAGTTCCCCAATCCATGAACCATGGTGAGGTTTTTCCATCTTCTGATTGTCTTCTTCAATTTATTTCTTTAAGGTTTTTAAAATTTTTTGTAGAGGTCTTTGGGTCTTGGTTATGTTTGCTTCTAGGTTTTACTGTTTTGCGGTATTGTGAGTGGGAAGTCATCTTGAATTTTTTCAGTTGCTTGTTGCTTGGTGTAAAGAACGCCACTTGGACTTTTTAGGTTAATTTTGTATCCTGCCACTTTGCTGAAGCTGTTAATTGTTTTCTAGGAGTTTTTCGGTGAGTTTTTAGGCCTCCCTTAAGTAAACAATCATATCATCAGCAAATAGGGATAGTTTGACTCCTCTTTTCCAATTAGTACTCCTTTAATATCTTTCTTGCCTTATTGCACTACACAAAGTGTTTCAAGCACTATATTGAAGACGGAAGTGTGACAGGGAGCAGCCTTGCCCGAGTTCCTACCTTCAAAGGAGAATGTTTTGTCATTTCCCCATTTGAGGATATAATGTTGGCTGTGGGTTTCCCAGTATATGGTTTTATTACATTGAGGAATGATCCCTCAGTCCCAATTCCCTTCTAGGACTTAATGCATGAAGAGATGCTGGATTTGTCCGACGGCATTTTCAGCATCCATTGAGATGATTGTCGATTTTTTTCTTTGATTCCCTTTCATGGTTTGATGATTTTATTGTTTTCGTATGTTGATCCCATCCCTTGCATCTCTGGTATGAATCCACACTTGGTCACTGGTGGATGATCTTCTTGATGTGTCTGTATGCGATTTCCTATTCTGTTTAGGATTTGGCATCTTGATTCATGCGGAGATGCGGTTCATAATTCTCCCTTTTTAGTTGTAATCTTTGCCTGATTTTGGTAATAGAGGATGCTGGGCTTCATAGAAGGAATTTGGGAGAATTCCCTCTGATTGTATCCTTACTAAACAGTTCAGTAATAATGGTTTAGTTCTTTTTGAAATGTTTATATCGAATTCTGCTGTGAAAACCGTCTGGGCCCTGGCTTTTTTTAGTTGGGAGGCTTCTTCTACATCCTCTATTTCTTCATATCTGTTATGGGGACTGTTTAAGCTTGCTGATCTCTCTTGGCCGAGCTTTGGTTCATGTCCCAGGATTATTCAGATATTCATCCATTCTTCTAAGTTTTCAAACTTGCAGTGATATAGGTTTTTGTAATATTCCCTTATAATTTTATGGATCTTTTCCTTGTCCGTTTGATATTTCCCTTTCCATCACAGATTGTATTGATTTTGGAGTTGTTCCTTCTTTCTTTTTGTGTAACTGGGCTAGAGGTCATCTATCTTGTTTATTCTTTCAAAGAACCAATTTTGCTTCATGTATTTTTTGTATTGTTTTCTTTGTTCTATTTCATTGATTTCTGCTCTGATTTTGGATTTATTTGCTTCCTGTCTGTTGCGTTTAGGGCTTATTCTGTTGTTGCCTCTCAAGGGCTTTTGATGTAGTGTTAGATCATTCACTTGTGCTCTTTCGTTTTTCTATGAAGGCACCCAGGGGCTATAAACTTTCCCTCTTAGGACTGCTTTAAGGTATCCCATAGGTTTTGTTTTTTTTTGTTGTTTGTCATTGTCTCAGTTCGGATGTTTTTATTTTCTTTTCTCTCCTTGACCCATTCATTATTCAAGAGTGTGTTGTTAGTCTCCATGTGTTCTTGGTAGGTCAGTAGGGCTTATCCTTGCTATGATGTTGAGCTTTATTGCACTGGTGCCGAGTAGAATGCATGGAAATATTTCAGTCTTTTTGTATTTGTGGAAGGTTTCTTCTGATGCTCCAGAATGTTGGTCGATTTTGGAGAATGTTCCATGAGGTGGCTGGTAGAAAGTGTATTCTCTGTATTAGGGGGAATATTCGTAGAGGTATATGAGGTCCATTTGGTGTATTCATTTACATTCAGTTCAAGATGCTCTCGATTTATTTTTTGTCCTGTTGACCTATCCAAAGACTTAGTGGGGTATTGAAATCTCCACTATGAGTGTACTGGGGTTAATCTGTGACTTGTGGTCCTGTGTGATATTGCTGTTTATAAAAGTTTGGTGCACAGAATTTGGGAGATATATATTATAATTGTGAAATCTTTCACCTGTGAATTGTTCCTTGATGAAACTTAACTGGCCTTCTTTGTCTCTCGCATTCTTTTACTTGAAGTTCTATTTTAGTCTGATATTAAAATAGCACACCTGATTTTCTTTTTGTACCATTTGCTTTGGAATATTTTTTTCCATTCCCTTTCCACTTTAAGTGGTGCCTGTCCTTGAAGGTAAGATGTGTTTCTTGTAGACAGCATATGGATGGATTACTGTTTCCTAATCCAATCTCCCAGTCTATGTTTTTGATTGGGGAAGTTGTTCCATTAATGTTTAAGGTTATGACTGATAGGGTTTTTGTGTGCTTCTCCTTCACTTATTATCCATCTGCGGTGTTTGATAGGTTTCTACTTCTGCGCTCTAGTTGAATTAACGTTCGTGGATGTATTAGGGTATGCTCCTCATTGGTCTTAGAATGAGGTAGATCTCTGGGAGGGTTGCTCTTTTGTGAAGTTCGATCGATGGTGGTTTGGACATGTATTCTTTCAATTGTTTATGTCATGGAAGAATTCTTCTCTCTCCTTCACTATAATGTTACATTCTTGTGGGGTATAGTAACCTGGGTTGGCATCTAATTGCCCTGTAACACTGGGAATAGCTTTGCCCTCCAGAGTTCTTCTGTGGGACATTAACGCAATGAGAGTTTGGTGTATGGCGAGAAGTCAGTTTGTAATTCTAAGTAGGTATGACTCCCGCCTTATAGGTCACTTGTTTTTCTTGTGGCTTATAGGATTTTGTCTTTGTTTGGTGTCAGTAGAGCATTTTAACATATGAATGTGGCGTGGAGAATTTTTGAATCTTGTCCGTTTGGAGTTCTATGTGCTTCTTGTATTTGTACTGTCCATGGGACTCAGTTTTTTTTTTTAAACTAGTGGGTTTGAGGGGAGACCCCAGACCTGAAATATAATGGGCGCAAGAGAAAAGAGCGAGACCAAGCAAGGTTGTCAAGGTCTCTTTTAATGAAACAAAAGAGCCGGTTAACATTTTATAACTTTGAAAAGGCAAGGAAGTGAGGAGGGGGAGTGGGGCAGAGGGGCGCAGGCAAGGGTGATCTGGCAGGCTTGCAAAACGTGTTTAAGATAAGATTGGAATGTCCTGTGGGCCTGAAACCTCCTGGGCTTATCTTCAGCAAACATCAGCATAGTCCCACGATCCGTGCTGGGCGAGCAGGGCTTGTCCGGACTTGTCCAGGCTGGACTGTGTCTCGGTCTCCAACATGTCCCCCTATTTTATTTACCTTACAAAAGGAGA
>VZQC01010259.1:0-22627 GCA_009823505.1 Rhizomys pruinosus
GGGTCAAATGGCAGACTCATTCGGAGTCTTCTAAGGGTTCTCCACCACTGTTTTCCACAGTGGCTGCACAAGTTTACATCCCACCAGAAGTGGATGAAAGTTCCCATTTCCCCACAACATCTCCAGCACTTGGCATCATATGTTTTCTTTAGATTCCTATCCAGTCTTACGGGAGTAAGGTGGTATCTTAAGGTGTTTTTAACTTTGCATTTCCTTAATTATTTAGTGATGTTGAACACTTTCTTAAGGTGTTTCTCAGACATCTTCACTAATTCTCTCTGTTGAAGTCTCTGTTCAGATATTTAGCCTCCATCTTCTGGAGTGATCATTTGTTTTCTTTCTTCTTTGTTTTTTGAGTAGCTTGTATACTCTGAAGTATTTAATGCTTTGTCAGAGTATCTGCTGTGAAAGGATTCCTCCCATTCTGTGGGATTTTTCTTCTTCACTTCCTTTATTTTGTTATCCTTTGATTACAGAAGCTTTTGAGTTTAATTGAGGTCCCATTTGTCAATTTTGATCTTACTTCTTGTTACTTGCTGTCTGATTAAGAATCTTTTTTCCTACACCTATGTCTTGTAGTCTGCTGCCAAGTTTCTCTTCTATCACCTCCAGAGTTTTGGGTATTACGTTGAGGTCTTTGGTCCATTGGAATTGACTTTTGTACAGGGGAGAGGAGGGGTTTAATTTCATTCTATTACAGGTGTGACCCAGTTTTGCCAGCATCACTGTTGAAGATGCTGTCTTTCCTCCAATGTGTCTTCTTGCCCCCCCCATCAAATATGAGATGGCTGAAATTGTATGTTGCTCAGAATTTGGATCTTCAATTTTTGTTCCATGATAAACAGGTCTGTTTTTGTGCAGTACCACGCTGTTTTTTGGACTATAGCCCTGTAGTATAGTTTGATGTCTGTATTAAGCAATCCCCCTGTATTGCTCTTTTTCGCCAGAGTTGCTTTGGCTATTCGGGTCTTTGTTTTCCAAACGAAATTGTGGATTCTTTTTCCAAACCTGTTGAAGAAGCTCTTGGGATTTTGATTGGGATTGCATTAAAATCTGTAATTACAAGTTTAGGTAGAATGGACATTTTTACTATTATTATACTTTCCAATCCATGAGCATGGGAGGTTTGTCCATCTCCTTTAGTCCTTCTTCAATTTCCTGCTTCAGAGGTTTACAGCCAGAACTGACTAGAGGACCAAGACATCAGCTCCAGAGAAAGTTAGAGTGTTTGCTTCTCATCCACTGTGCCCCTTTTCTAAGCCTAGGGGAACAATCTGCGAAGAGGGGGCATGGTAGAATGTAAGGGCTTCAATTGGGGGGGGTTGGGGGGTGGGGGGGTTAATGGTGAAACTACAACAATGTAACTGGACCACTCATTTGATCAAACTTGATTGAACATACAAGCCCCCCCTTTCAGGATGTTGAGACCCATGAGCTGTGTGGGTTTTGGGCACAAACTGCTTGCAAATGGTTTTACATGAAGGATGCTTGTACTCACCAAATTATCACTATTGTAAAAAAATGAAAAACAAAACAAAACAAAAAAAGCAGAGAAAGATGCAAAAAACTTACGGCAGAATGCACGATCTGCGATGGGTAGGGGTGGGCTGGGGGGTCCGGGACTTATACAAAAGAAGGGGAAGGGGATATATGCCTTTGAACTGAATTGGAAAATGATGTATGAAATTACACAAAGCAAATTAATAAAAAATTACAATTAAAAAAAAAGAACAACAACACGAAAGTCTGCAACAGAAAACTGACTGAATTGGTTAATCGGGAGGGGTGGGAGGGGTGGGTGAGGGACACTAGTGTATATTCGATTAATGCATATTTAATGACATGAGTTCAACAAAGATCCAGTTTTGCCCAGACTCTGTCTACAGCGTTTACATGGTTTTTAGGACTTAGTAAAAGTAAAATATGTGCATATTAAACAACATTGATTTAAAAGCTCTGATAAAAACAGTAATGCCATCTGAGTTAAATGGAGATATAAATTTGCTGTTGGTCCACATTTGTTTTACTTAAAATCTATATAACAATAACTTTGGAGATTTGGCACATTACAAATGTTCTCTATAATTTTCTGTTGTACAGTAATCAACCTTGTGGCATTCTCTCTCACCTATTGGATGATTTAACTTGAACAAATTAATGTTTCCTCCCAAGTTAATGACAACAGTCACCCAAAACAGCATGGTGAACTTGATGAAAAATCTTGTGCCCTGAATCCACCTAGAGGTATGTTAATAATACCAACTTGTTTTTTTGAGACTCATGGTCAAAGAAACAAAAACTTAAAATAAAAAAGGGAGGATACAGACAGATAGAAACCTTTTTTGTCAAAACCTTCAATTCAAATCTTAAAAACTAACTACGGAAAAGATTGTTATTTCCAACAGGTCAAAATGTCACCAACTTTATTACTGAGAAAGAAAAGAAAATACAGTTTATTGATTGAGGAGGAGGTACCAGAAAGTGCCAGCAGAAAGCTTGGCCCACATGAACATTGAAAGGAACAAAACCTTCAGATTAGTTACAAAACATCAAACCCTCTGTGGACCTACTTGTAACAACTATTTACAATGAGTCCTAACAAAACTTACCTTCTAGGTGCCACAAAGGTTTTAATACGAGGGACTTTTCTTACCTCCCCCCATAGAACAAGAGAAATATGATGATGATAAGGTCGTTCTCAAACTGTAAATTGGAGCCAACTGTTATAGAGGTAATCCTTATAAAAACTTTGGTAAAAACTGCCTTCTTTTAATTGACTGATAGACCTAGGAACTGTGAAAAGGGTTATTCTCTATTCAGAACCCCAAATATAATACTAAAATCAATCCTTAAAAGCTGTGCACTTAAGCAAAAAATATATTAATACAGGAGAGGCTCTGACATCAGCAATGGATTATTCTACCCAAGGAGATGTTGGCAGGGATCCACCCCGCAAAGGTAAAGGCTCCTTGCCTTACCAAACTGGGATTCCTGCAAGAAGAGAGGTGATAAGCCCTGCTGTCAAAAGACCTGATTTAACATGGGAAAGATGTATTGAGACCACACTTGCAAGTGTACAGATTGGTCTCTGGAATACCAGAGAGTTGTTACCAAAGGTCACTAAAACCAATAAAGCAAATTTAGTTCTCCTTGAGCTCAAGCAAGAATCCTCTGTCAGCAGCAGCTACACCTCACCTGCCTGGAAATATTGTCCAGCAGCGGCAGCCATAGGCCTGTATACCCCAAAATTCTAATTCGATGCATTGGCTCTCTCCGTTTGGAGGAATAACCCATGGCTGATGCCACAAGCTTACACCTCTAAGTGGTTAGGGAGATGTTATAAGCCACAGTAAGACCCTGTCATAATTTAACAGAAAAAAGTAATCATGGATTAACATACCATACAAACATTTGTGCTATACCAAAGTAACCTACTATAATAATTAGTAATGTTTACATACCTATATACCTAATTGTTTGTGCTCATTAGTAGGATCAAAAGGTTGTTCCTGGACAAACTGTCAGCCCAATGAAGGAAACAGCAGAATTGACCAGAGTCCAAGACAACAGCCTGGAGAAAGTAGACTGTGTTTTGCTTCTCATTCACCCGTGCCTTTTTTCTAAGCCTAGGGAACAATCTTCAGAAGAGGGGGCGTAGTAGAAAGTAAGGGCTGCAATTGGGGTAAATTGGTGAAACTACAACAATATATTCTGGACACTCATTGATCAACTTGATTGACGATACAAAGCCCCCCTGCTGGATGGTGGGACTAATGGGCTGTGTGGGTTTGGCACAACAATGGCTTGAAAATTGGTTTTACATGAAGGATGCTTGACTCATAAATTATCACTATTGTTAACATGAAGAAAAAAAGAAAAAAAACAGAGAAAGATCGCAGGAAAGTTATGGCAGAATACACGATCTGGGATTGGGGTGGGGGGTGGGGGATCAGGAAAATATGCCTGAACTGGAAAATGATTGATAGGAAATACACAAAGCATCAGTAAAAAAAAAAAAAAAAAAAAAAAAAAAAAAAAAAAAAAAAAAAAAAAAAAATCTTTTTAAAAAGTTTTAAAAAATACCTACCAAGTAAAGAAACTGTAAGGTCTTTTACCCAAGTTTATAACAGTAAAAAGTGGACCTTTTCTTGTATTACCTTCTTGGCCTTTTGGCTAAGATCAACTGTAGTATCTGTTCTTATCAATTATTTTTATTTTACTTTTTTTTTTTTTTTTTTTTTTTTTTTTTTTTTAATGTTTTATAAAATTCTGCGTGAATCCATTCTGGACCCAGATTTGAATTTTTTTTTTTTTGGTCGAGACAAGTCTCATATTTCATATCTCCTTACTTGTTATTAGTCTGATTCAGTTGTTGCATATCTCTGAGTTTAACTTTGTTTAGTTCGTTGAATCTTGAAAATCATTTCAATTTATTTGTACTTTATTTTAATTTAATACGGTATTGGTTTAAAAGTGTTACTTAATAATGTCTGGATTTACCTTTGGTGTTTTGGACTTGTTCCTTTTTCATCTATGATTTGGATCTGGATTTGTCTTTTTCTTTTTCAATGCTATATTTTAATGAATTTGTTCTTGTCATACAATACATCTTTTTATTGAAGAAAAAAGACTCCTATACTAAATCTCATCACTCACAGTCTTAGGATTTTGTTGCTGGATAGCTTTAGTGTCACCTGACCCACACCTGGGTTGAGGGATCCTCATTGGGGAATTTGCTCCATTGGATGACCAATACCTGGGTTGAGGGAGCCTCATTGGCGACATGGGCTCCATTGGATGGACCTGTGGCCACATCTGTGGAGTATTGTCTCGACTGTCGGCAATGTGGGAGGGCCCAGCCCACAATTGAGAGCGCCACCTGGCAGGTTGTTGTGTACCATCTAAGAAGGCAGGCTGGGCATGAGCCAGGGAAACGCAAGCCCAGACACCAGCATTCCTCCATGGGCCTGAGTTCGTGTCCTGCAGTCCTCTCAGGTTTCTCTGCCCTGAGTTCCTGCTTTGGGCTCCCTAAGCGATGAAACTGTGACCCGGAGAGTAAGATGAATTAACCCTTCCTCCCCCAGGTTCGGTGTTGGTCAGTTTTTTGTACACAGCAATGGAAGACAACTAGCACAGAAATTGGTACCAGAGAGGATTTAAGCTGAATAAACCTCTTTCCTTCTTAAGTGTGGTTCGGTCGTGTTTTGTCCACAGCCAAGTGGAAGACAAAACTTAGGCCAGAAATCATTGCAAAGAAGAGGCACGTAAGATTTTAAGAATCCGGGTGTGTGCAGAACAATGAGGAAACAGGTTTGGGGGCCTCTGAGAACTTGCAATAATGGTGAGAGCATGCACAAGACCCATGCCAATTCAATCAAAAAAAAAATCTCAGGATAGAAGTGGGGAAATGAGCAGCAGGGCCCAATCTTAACCAAGGAACTATTGGCAAATGATTACTGAAGGTTGAGGGAGAGTATATCTTCTTTAAGAGAGAGAGTCTTATTTTTTCTTTACTGTGTGTCATAATTCTTTTTTTATTTTTTTAATAATAAGTAATAAGTAATGAATGCAAGCATCCTTCATGTAAAACCAATTTGCAAGCAACTGTGCCCAAACTTTTACAGCTCAAGGCCCCCTTTGTCCAGCTGGAGGGTCTTGTATGTACAATCATGTTGATCAAATAAGAGTCCTGTCTATATTTCTGTAGTTTCATAATTCACCCCAATTGCAGCCCTTACATTCTTCCATGCCCCCTCTTCCACAGATTGTTCCCTAGGCTTTAGAAAACAGACACAAGTGTGTGAGAAGCAAAACAGTCTACTTTCTCTGGAGATGTCGTTTTGAACTCTGATCAGTTCAGGCTGTTTCCTTTCATGGGTTGGCAGTTTATCCAGGAATAACCTTTTACTCCTATTGATGAAGCACAAGCAATTAGATATACAACCATTTAAACAGGTATCCCAAATCTAATTGGCTAATAGCTCTCTCCTTGGAGGAATAATTCACAGCTTATGCCACAAGCTTACGTCCTCTAGTGGTTAGGAGATGTTATAAGCCACAGTAAGACTTTGTCATCTTTTACAGAAAAGCTATAGTTCATGGATTAGCATACCATGTGTCTATAGCAAACACCTGTGTCTATACCAACATAACCTACCATAATAATTAGTACTGTTTAAATGCCTGTGTATCTAATTGGAGTGACTCTTCTTTAAGGGAGATATGCTGACTAGACTCTAGTAGATGAAATTGAACTGACGTACTGCTGGATACAAATGATTGATGAAATAGGACTTAACATATATGACAGAATACCTAAAATCTGGTGGGGAGTGTGCATGCATGGGAGGATAGAAGGTATCTAAATTTAATTAAGATCTATTACATGAAATGCACAAAACTCAATTTAAAAAAGCAATTTTAAAGTGCCTGGAATTAGCTGGGTATGATGGTGCATGTTTTAATCCCAGAACTCTGGAAGAATTGAGTGGATCACTCTGAGATCTAGGCAAGCCTGGCCTACATAGTGAGTGCCAGGTCAGCTGAAGTTACTGAGAGACCCTATCTCAATACACAAAACAAAAACAAAATAAAAAAAAAAAACATGGAATTAAGTGAAAATGGAAACAAAACACAATGAAACCACTAGGGCACATTAAAAGCAGTCCTAAGAGGAAAATAGCTCAAAGAACATATAGTAAGTGTATATATCCACAAGACTCAACCTGTCTCAGAGAAACATGCAAAACCATGTTTATTGCAGTTCTCTTCACAATAGAAAAGAGTGGAATTAACCCAAGTGTCCTTTTTTTTATTATTTTTTTATTTTTGTACTGTCTGTGTGTAGGTTTGTGCACCCGTATCATGCAATGCCGCAGAGGTCAGAAGAGTGTCTCGGATTCCCCTGGAACTGGAGTTCTCCTGGAACTGGAGTTATAGCCGCCATGTGGGTGCTGGGGATCGAACCTGGGTCCTCTGCAAGAGCAGTCTGTGCTCTTAACCGCTAGGCTATCTCTCCAGCCCAATTGTCCTTTAACTAACACTTGGGATGAAGAAAATGTGGTATGTCTACACAATGGAGTTGTATGCAGAGGTAAAACTTTGCAGGTAAATGGATGGAACTAGAAGCTAATTATGCTAAGTGAAGTAACAAAATGCCAGAAAAAACAACAATGTATCACTCATTTCTGGATGCTAGAACCAAATCCCTCGTTGTAAGGCAAACTGAGCAACATTAATGTTATATTTCTTTTCATCTGAAAGCAACTGTGCTGCTAAAATGTCAATACCCTAATGGGCTCCAGAATTAACCTACCACTTATTTTCGGACTTTGTAATTTTGGTATATGGATGGAAGGTATGTATGCATATTTTGGAGTAATATAAAATTAAAGGGAAAATTCGAATTCCTAAACATGTTTTGGAATTAACTTATAGTTTATTTTCAGATGTCATAATTTTGATATTTGTCATATATATGCATATTTTGGAGCAATACTAATTGGAGCTACAATAATAAGAATGGAATGGTATTGGTACAAAAAAACAGAAACATAGATCAATAGAACAAAATAGAACATGAAAATGCAGAATTATATCCTCTGATATTTGACAAAGATGTCAAAAATACACATTGGAAAAAAGATAACATCTTCAACAAATGGTTCTGGGAAAACTGGATGTTCACATGTAAAAGGGTGAATTAGACATTATCAATGACCCCATTACAAGAAATCAGATACAAATGAATCAAAAATTTTAATGTAAACCTGAAATGTTGAAAAGCGGGCTGGAGAGATGGCCTAGCAGTTAAGAGCACCGACTGCTCTTACAGAGGACCTGGGTTCGATCCCCAGCACCCACATGGTGGCTGAGAACCGTCTGAAACTACAGTTCCAGGGGAATCCGACACCCTCTTCTGACCTCCGCGGCATTGCACGATACGGGTGCACAGACTTGCATGCAGACAGTACATTCATACACATACAGAAATAAATAAAATTAATAAAAAAATTAAAAAAAAAGAAAAGCTACCATGCTTTTTAGAATCCAGGAGTTCAAAAAGAAATTTCTGTCCTTTTTTTGAATAGTGATCAGTTTATTAAAGTTCCAAAGGCTCATGTTTTTTAGCTTTAAAATTAAAATAATACTGCCAACTGTACCCAATTTAGTAGTTTTATTAAATGTTAATATGTAATATATTATAAAGCTTAATTCACTATACTAAATAGTTATAACTTTAATTGGAATACAAGTATAAATTATTGTAGTTTTGACTGGATGAGAAGGGGTAATGTAAAGGACAAATTGAAAACGCTACACAAAATCATTTCTTTAATGTTGAAAATATCAGCTAAATTAGAGCGTTGAACTATTGTTCTTGTCACAACAGAAATGTGTGATTAATCATGGAGTACTATCAAGTGGCTAATATGTGTTCTACTATTCAACATATTTTTTCATTGTTTCATGGCTGTTACAATTTCTTTCATTGTGCATTGTGGAAATTTAGTTAACGGTTCCAATAAGACATAAACTCAGCAACATAATTAGAATGAGACCTACCATATGAAAGCCATTTCTTTCATTGCTGGTAACTTAGTGTTAGTGACACTAAAAGTAGAATCATCAACAGACACCTAGAAAGATTACTAGAGTATGTATTGGGGAAATTGTTCACTTTAGAGACAGTTCTAAATCTGCATTTAGTGTTGCACATCATATGCGAATTGTAGCTTTATGTATTCAAGAAGCTATGTTGAGCAAACTATTAAAAAACTTTTCTTCCCTGTATTAAGCAGGATTCTCTATATATTATGATATATATGTATATATGTATTTACTAGTTTACACAAATGGGGTGGGCAGTCAAACAATGACTATCTGCATATTGGAGAGGTTGAGAAACTGATAACTTCTCAGTCCAAGAAGATGAATGCCATAGAAGTCTAAATCTGGTGCTGAGCTTAGAATATTCATGGAAAGTCACTGCTCTTCAGTCCATATTAGAAGGCTGAAGAAACTGGAGTCTGATGCCTAAAGTGGCAGGGGCAGCATCAGCATCCTTGATATTAGCAGCAGCAGTACCATTGTTGGTATCAGCAGTAGCAGTACCATTGCAGTACCATTGCAGCAACAGGAGCAGTAGCAGCAGCATAAACGAATTCAGAAATAGAAACAACAGGAACCAAGCTGAAGTGCTTTTCCTTCCAATCTCTTTATATCTGGGACACATATTGGAAGCTCCTGCTTAATTTAAGGGAGGGCTTTGCTTTATTCCTTTCTTGAGTACATCTCAAAAACATTTTCAGAGGTATGACTCCTTGATTTCAGACACAGTCCATTTATAATGTTGATTACTTATCACATTCTCATTTACACATTAACGAATAAAAGTTTGTTTGAAGCATGCAATGAAGTTAAGTTTATCAAAATACAAAGAACTAAAAAGGCTTTGAGAATAACATTGAGAACATGAACATGAACAAGGATGGAAAAAGCTTAATATGGTCAGTCAGCAAGTTCTAGAAGCAAAATAATTGCCTATTCAATCATTGTCCATGTATTATGTTTTCTTTCAGAAACTAATCTGAGACAAGAAGAGCAACATCCTAAAGGGATTGTCAAGAGGCTTTCATGTCACAAATGAGGCAAAGCACAGTGGAAGAGTGTGCAATGGCTCAATTCTGTCTCCCCATATCTCATATGTGAAAGTCATAAACTACAGTCCTTTATAACCTAGCTATACCTTGATTTAAGGTCTTTAAAGGAACAGTTCCTATGAGGGGCCTAAGCTTGGCCTTTGGTCCATAAGACTAATTTCTTTTTTCGTTTTTGAAAGTCACATTTTTCCCCTTTAACATTATATTACTCTAAAGTATACATACAACCCCCATAATACAATTATTATAAAGTCTAAAAATAAGTGGTAGGTTCATTTTTTTTTTTTCTGAGTTTTTTTAAAATAGAATTTTGTATATTATATATATATACTCATATATATATATATATATATATATATATATATATATATATATTCGTTTCAGGTTTGCCCTTACTACTAGGTATTTGGTGCTTGTATCCACAGATGAGGAATCCCATTTGTCGTTTGGTTTTCTGGCACTGTGTTATTTAACTTAGAATAATGTCTTCTAGTTTCATCAATTTACCTGCAAAGCTCATGATGTCATATTTCTTTATCACTACATAGAACTCCATTGTGTAGACTTACCACATTTTCTCTATCTACTAATTGGTTGAGCGGCACTTGGGTGGCTTCCAGGTCTTACCTACTGTGAAGACAGCTGCAGTAAACATAGATGTGCATGAATCTTTTCAGTAGGATGAGTCTTGTGATTATATTTCCAGGAGTGGTATGGCTGGGTCAGGAGGTAGGTTCATTTTGCATTTTAAGGGTTCTACACAGTGCTTTCCATAGTTGTTGTACTAGTTTACATTCCGACCAACAGTGGATGAGTGTTCCCCTTTCCCCACGACCTCTCTAGCATTTGGTTCCTTTTGTTTTCTTGATCTTAGCCAGTCTTTTTCTTTGTTTTTTTTTTGTTTTGTTTTTTTTTTTAATTAATGCTTTGTGTGTTTCATACATCATTTTCCAATTCAGTTCAGGCATATATCCCCTTCCCTTCCCCCCACCCCACCCTTAGCCAGTCTTATCAGAGTGAGATGAAATCTTAAAATGGCTTTAATTTGCATTTTCTCAATTACTAATGATGTTGAACATTTTTTAAGATGTTTCTCAGCCATCTCTATTTCCTCACCTGTGAAGTCTCTGTTCAGCTCTGTACTCCATCTCTTGAGTGAGTCATTTGTTTTCTTCTTTGTTTTTTTGACTAGCTTATAAATTTGGATGTTAATGCTCTTTCAGATATATCACTTGTGAAGGTTTCCTCCCACCCCATTCTGGAGGTTTTATATTCACTTCATTGATTATTTCTTTCACTGTGCAGAAGATTTGAGTTTAATGAGATCCCACTTATCAATTGTTGACTTTATTTCCTGTGCAGCTGCTGTTTGATTAAGACAGTCTTTTCCTTATACTCCTTCTCCCCTTGTTTATTGTTGGTGTAAAGAAATGCTACTGATTTTTCCAGGTTAATTTTGTATCCCGCCACTTTACTGAAACACTTAATCGTTTCTAGAAGTCTTCTGGTGGAGTTTTTAGCATCCCTTAGATAAACTATCATATCATCTGTGACAAGGGATAGCTTAACTTCTTCTTTTCTGATTAGTAATCCTTTAACTTCCTTCTCTCGTCTTATTGCCCTAGCAAGTTGGTAACAACCTACAAGACATGGGTGTAGGAAAAGACTTTCTAAATCAGACAGCAGCTGCACAGGAAATAAGGTCAACAGTTAACAAATGGGACCTCATCAAACTCAAAAGCTTCCGTATACCAAAGGAAACAATCAAGGAAGTGAAGGGAAAACCCACAAAGTGGGAGGAAATCTTCATCAATGATTCATCTGACAGAGCATTAACATCAAGAACATATAGACTACTCAAAAAAACAAAAAAAGTACTACTCAAAACAAACGACCTACTCAAAAGATGGAGTGAAGAGCTGAACAGAGACTTCACCATTGAGGAAGGAAAGATGGCTGAGAAACATCTTAAAAAGTGTTTAACATCATTAATAATTAAGGAAATGCAAATTGAAACCACTCTCAGACATCTCACTCGGATAAGACTAGCTAAGATCAAGAACACAAAAGACACCAAATGCTGGAGAGGTTGTGGGGAAAGGGGAACACTCATTTACTGCTGGTGGGAATGTAAACTTGTACAACCATTATGGAAAGCAGTGAGCAGTGTGTAGAACCCTTAAAAGACCCAAAATGAACCTACCACTTGACCCAGCCATACCACTCCTGGGTACATACCCAAAAGACTCATCCTACTTCAAAGATTCATGTACATCCATGTTTATTGAATCTCTATTCACAATAGCGAAGAGCTGGAACCAACTCAAATCCCCCTCAACTGACAACTGGATGACAAAAATGTGGTACATCTATACAATGGAGTAATATTCAGTGGTAAAGAAAGATGATATCATGAACTTTGCAGGTAAATAAATGGAACTCGAGGCCATTATGCTAAATGAAGTAACACAGCCCCAGAAAAACAAGCGGTGGATGGTCTCCCTCATTTGTGGATGCAAACACCAAATCCCGAGATGAAAGGCAAGCTGAACAACATTGTTATTATATTTCTGTTTATCTGAAAGCAACTATGTTGTTATAATTTAAATCTCTTAACGAGCTCTAGAATCAATCCACCACTTACTTTCAGATTCTGTAATTACTGTATATGAATGGAAAGTGTGTATGCATATTTTAGAGTAATATAAAATTAAAGGAGGAAAATGTGAATTCTTAAACATAAAAAAATACTGAGAGAGATGTAGGATAGCACATGATCTGGGGTGGGGTGGGAGGAAGGGAAAGGTGAATATGTCTAAACTGAACTGAGAAATGATGTCTGAAATACACAAAACATCAATAAAAGCATTATTCAAAAAGAAAGTCTTTTCCTACACCTATGTGTTGTAGGTTGCTGCAAATGTGTTCTACACCTTCAGAGTTTCAGGATTCATGTCGAGGTTTTTGACCCATTTGGAGTTGATTTTTTACAGGATGAGAGGAAGGGGATTAATTTTATTCCTCTACAAGTGGTGATCCAGTTTTGCCAGCACCATTTGCCAAAGATGCTTTCTTTCCTCCATTGAGTCTTTTTGGCCTCTTTGTCAAATAGGTGGCTGAAATCATATGAGCTCAAGTTTGGATCTTCAATTTTGCTTGATTGTTCAATGGGTTTGTTTTTGATCCAGTACCAGGCTGTTTTTATGACTACAGCCCTGTAACATAGTTTGAAGTCGGGTATAGTGATCCCCCTTGTATTGCAGTTTTCATTCATGGTTACTTTGGCTATTCTGGTCTTTTGTTTTTCCATATGAATTTAAGGATTTTTTTCCAAGTCTGTGAAGAAATTCATGGGGATTTTATTTGGGATTGCATTTGAATCTGTATATTAATTTGGGTAGAATGAACATTTTTACTATATTACTTTTTCCAATCTATGACTATGGAAATTCCTTCCATCTTCTGATGACTACTTCAATCTCTGTCAGGTATTTAAAAGTTTTGTTGTAGAGACCTTTGGTTAAGTTTACTCCTAGGCATTTTATTTTTCTTTTTGCAGCTATTGTGAGTGGGAAGGTCTTATATTCTTTCTGCAGTTGTTTTTCGTTGGTATAAAGAAGGCCACTGATATTCTAGGTTAATTTTCTATCCCATCACTTTACTGAAACTCTTAATCAATTCTAGGAGTTTTCTTGTGGTTTTTAGCATCTCTTAAGTCAACTATCATATCATCTGCAAAGAGGGATAGTTTGACTTCCTCTTTTCCAACTAGTACTCCGTTAATGTCATTTTCTTGCCTCATTGCCCTAGCAAGAGTTTCCAGCGGTATATTTAAGAGGAGTGGCTACGGGGGCAGCCTTGATGTGTTCCTACCTTTAAGGGGAAAGCTTTTGACTTATCTTCATTTAGGATGATGTGTTCGCTGTGGATTTCTTGCATATGGCTTTGATTATGCTGAGGAATAATCCCTTCAGTCCAATTGACTTTAAGAATTAAGGGATCCTGGATTTTGTCAAAGGCTTTTTCTGCACGAATTGAGATGATCATGTGGTTTTTGTCTTTCAGCCCATTTATGTTTTATGATATTTCCTGATTTTTTTTATGTTAAACCATCCCTACATCTCTGGTATGAATCCAACTTGGTCATGATGGATGATCTTCTTGATGTGGGTCTGTATGTAGTTTGCAAGTATTTTGTTGAAAATTTTTGCATCTGAGTTCATTAATGAGATGGGTCTATAATTCTCTTTTTTGTTTGTATCTTTGCCTGGTTTTGGTATTAGAGTGATGCTGGGTTCATAGAAGGAATTTGGGAGATTTCACTATGTTTGTATCCTTCTGAACAGTTTGAGTAATAATTGTTGAAAGTCTGGTTGGAAAGTTTATAGAATTTTGGTGTGAAACCATCTGGTCCTTTCTTGCCTGATTGGCATAGCAAGCATTTCAAGCACTATATTGAAGAGGAGCGGCAATAGAGGACAGCCTTGCCATATTCCTGCCTTTAAGGAAATGCTTCTAACCTTTCTCCATTTAGGATGATGTTGGCTGTGGATTTGTTGTATATGGCTTTGATTACATTGAGGAGTGATCCCTCCAGTCCAGTTCCCTCTAGGACTTTAATTATGAAGGGATGCTGGATTTTGTCAAAGGCTTTTTCGACATCAATTGAGATTATGTGTTTTTGTCCTTGGCTTCAGTTCCAAGGGAATCTAACACCCTCTTCTGACCCCCATGGCATTGCATGACACGGGTGCACACACCTACATGCAGACAGTACATTCATACACATAAAAAATAAATAAAATAAAGAAAATTTAAAAAGCTCAGTTGGAAGCAATATGCATGCCCTTTGGTCTATGACTAGTAACTTATCTAAGATAATTCAACATTTGCTTGCACCATCCCAGTAAAAGTCACACAAAACTTGTTATCAGAAGTCAAGACACAAGTGAAAAATCCAATTGTACTATTTTAATTTTTATATTTTTTTATTATTTTTGAGCTTTATTTAGCCTTTTCAATATACTCCTAACCACAACCTAAAGACAACAACCATAACAACAGATTATGTACTTAATCAACTGTAATCAGCTTTCACTAATCAGGAAAATTATATTAGTTCCCTTAGCTCAAGTCACAACTTTAGCTAGTAATATAAATCCAATTACAGTAAATTATTTTACCTTTTTAAAATGAATGCTTCGGGGCTGAAGAGATGGCTTAGCGGATTAGATACCGCCTAACCGCTCTTACAGAGGCCCGGATTCAGATCCCCAGCAACCCACTGTACAGCCGGAAGATCCGATCTGAAACTCCAATTCCAGAGAAAGAACCCAGATTCTCACGGATCGGAATTGCACCTCTTACATGACTCCGCGACATTGCATCGGACACAAGTGAAACAACTTGCATGCAAGACAAGCACAGTCAATACACATACAGAATAATAATAAAAAGTAATAAAAGAATAGTTGAAAGAATATCTCGGGCTGGAGATATAGCCTAGCAGTTGACAGAGCAGCCGACATGCTCTGCAGCAGGACCTGGGTCATCAAATCCCACGCACCCCATGGTGGCTAAAACCATCTGAACTCCAATTCCGTGAGAGAGATACTCAGTTTCCAGGGAATCTGAGACCCTTTCTGAAACCTCCGTCGGCTCATTGCACGAGCAAACCGGGGATCGCACAAGCCTACATGCAAGACAGATAAACTCGATCACACATGACAAAATAAATAAATTTTAAAAATTAATAAATAATAAAATAAAATTTACACTTCACTGATTTTCACTGCGGGGTATTTCTCTAATGAGTTTGGATTTTTTTGTTTATAATATTTACATTATTTTCTTCAGTTTTCCAACGATGCCCTGAATTATTTTATTTTATTTAGTTTATTTTAGTGTTAGAATTTTTTTTACTTTTATTTAAGTTGAACTTTAGAGTAACATAAGCACAAAGAAGTAGCATAAATAACTTGTGATACCAAAAAAAAAAAGCATTAAAATACAGTGATACTTTAACATGGAAATCCCATTTTTTCTCCAACTTGTATTGCGCATACTATAATATATATATATATATATATATTATATATATAGCACCTGAGTTAATTATTCTTTCTTTCTTTCTTTCTGTTCTATTCTCTTCTTTCTTTCTTTCTTTCTTTCTCTTTCTTTACTTTCATTTTCTTCACCAAAAGATATTGTGTTTTCCCCAAGGAAGTGCTTGAAGTTTCCTCCTTGGCAAACCCAAACAACCATCAATCCTGCCCCTGTGCTCCACATTGGGGTTCCTCCCCCCATGTTCATCCAAATGGGGTCCAGCAAGCATGTGCCCTGTCTTGATCTTCCTGCACTGACCTCCATGACACAGCCTGGGTAGTCCAACAATGGCAGTCTACACTCTGAAGAGGGTGAAGTCCCATTAGCAGCTCAGTCCACAAGCTGGATATCGCAGTAGTCCCCATCTGGCATTAAAGGTTTGGAGGATTCTCAAGTTTTATATCTGAAGTACAATTTCTCAGATCTTACTGATTATTTATTTTTGGTTATACTTTCCTTTTGGATGCTTAAGGCCATACAGGTAGCCCTGATTAACCAAGGTTTTTGTTTTCTCAAGGTCAGTTGAGGATCTGGTCCTAAATGGTTACTTGGTGTTTTGTATTGTTTTGTTTGGGGGGGAGGGTGGAGACCCTGGCTCCTTTTGGCTTTTCAACCACCAGTTCCATCCACTTGAGGACACAGTTAGGTCTTGCTAGATCAGGTTTCTCTTTTTGAAGCACGAGCAGACTTTCCTTTATAGGTTGGATACTGGCTGAAGTCCCATTAGTGGATCTCCAAGACCTCTCTGCACAGGAAGACTGGTGACTCTCATTTTGCAGGACATTTCAAGAGATGCCCCCATGCCTATTCCTCTAAGACTTAGTTGAACTATCAGGGCAAGGAACAAAATTATCCCTTAGGTCCCTCAGCAAAATTGGTACGGTATAAAGTATGGTCATTAAGCACCGAGAAAGGCTAAGTTACACCAGCCTGATACATCACACCTGTAGTAAAATTGTATCTTCTCATAACAAACTGTGTGTTATTTCCATATCATATTTCTTGATATGCATTTTTCCATTTTAACTTTATGTTTCTCAAAAATATGTATACACGCCCATGTTCATATACCAAAAATCCATAGTCTGAAAATAAATGGTAGGTTAGTTCTAGTACCTGTCTAGGGATTCATAATATAAGATCATGGTTGTGTTCAGATGGTGAGGAATATAACATTGATGTTGCTCAGTTTGCCTTACAACTAGGTACTTGGTGCTAGCATCCACAGATGAGGGATACCATTCACCTTTTGTTTTTCTGGGATTGTATTACTTCACTTAACATAATATGTTCTAGTTCCATTCATTTACCTGCAAATATCATTATATCATATTTCTTTACCACTGCATAGAACTCCATTTTGTAGATGTGCCACATTTTCTTTATCCACTCATCAGTTGAAGGGCACTTGGGTTGGTTCCAGCTCTTTGCTATTGTGAAGAGAAATACAATAAATATGGCTGTACATGTGTCTTTGCAGTAGGATGTTTTGTGGCTATATACCCAGAAGTGGTATGGCTGGATCAGTTGGTAGGCTCATTTTGAGTCTTTTAAGGGTTCTTTACACTGCTTTCCATAGTGGTTGTATGAGTTTGCATTCCCACAAGCAGAGAATGAGTGTTCCCCTTTCCCCACAACCTCTCCACCATTTGATATCATTTGTTTTCTTGATCCTAGCCAGCCTTATTGAAGTGAGATAATATCTTAAAGTGGTTTTGATTTGCATTTCCTTAATTATTAGCAATGTTGAACATGATTTAAGATGTTTCTCTGCCATCTCTATTTCCTCACTTGTGAAGTCTCTGTTCAGCTCTTTACTCCATCTTTTGAGTGAGTCATTTGTTTTCTTACTTGTTTGTTTTTTGAGTAGTTTATATATTCTGGAAGTTAATGCTCTGTCAGATGTATCAGCAGTGAAGGTTTCTTCCCACTCTGTGGATTTTCTCTTCACTCCCCTGATTATTTCTTTTGCTGTACAGAAGCTTTTGAGTTTTATAAGGTCTGGCTTGTCAGTTGTTGACCTTGTTTCCTGTGCAGCTACTGTCTGATTTAGAAAGTCTTTTCCTATGCCTATGTCTTACAAGTTGTTGCCAACTTTTTCTTCTATCACCTTCAGAGGTTTGGATTGAGGTCATTGATCCATTTGGGGTTGATTATTTTTTTTTTACAAGATGAGAGGTAGGGGTTTAATTTTATTCTTCTACAAGTGGTGATCTAGTTTTGTCAACACCATTTGCTGAAGATGCTGTCTTTCCTCCATTGAGAATTTTTGGCCCCCTTGTCAAATATGAGGTGACTGAAATTTTATGTGTTCAAGTTTGGATGTTAAGTTTTGTTCCATTGGTCTACAGGTCTGTTTCTGTGCCCCTACCTTTATGACTATAAACCTGTAGTATAGTTTAAAGTCTGGTGTAGAGATGCCCCCTGTATTGCTCTTTTCACTCAGAGTTGCTTTGGCTATTTGAAATCTTTGATTTGTACATGTGAATTTAAGGATTTTTTTTTCCAAGCATGTGAAGAAAGTCTTGGGGATTTTAATTGGGATTGCATTAAATCTGTATATTAATTTGAGTAGAATGGACATTTTTATTATATTAATTTTTCCAATACATGAGCATGGGAGGTCTTTCCATCTTCTGATGTCATTTTCAATCTCCTTCAGGAGTTTATAATTTTTGTTTTAGAGATCTTTGGTGTCTTTGGTTAGGTTTGATCCTATGTATTTTATTGTTTTTGAGGCTATTTTGATTAGAAAGGTCTCCTTGTATTCCTTCTTTAGTTGCTTGTTGTTGGTGTAAAGAAAGGCTACTGATTTTTCTAGGTTAATTTTTTCTAGGTCAATTTTGTTTTTTTAATTTTTTAATTAATTTTATTTATTTATGTATGTGTATGAATGTACTGTCTGCATGCAAGTTTGTGCACCCGTGCCGTGCAATGCCGCGGAGGTCAGAAGAGGGTGTCAGATTCCCCTGGAACTGGAGTTCTCCTGGAATTGGAGTTTCAGATGGTTCTTGGCTGCCATGTGGGTGCTAGAGATCGAACCCAGGTCCTCTGTAAGAGCGGTCAGCACTCTTAACCGCTAGGCCATCTCTCTAGCCCACTCTAGGTCAATTTTGTATCCCAACACTTTACTGAAACTCTTAATCGTCTCTGGTTGAGTTTTTAGCATCTCTTGGGTTAACTATCATATCGTCTTCAAAGAGGGATAGTTTGACTTCCTCTTTTAAAATTAGTACTCCTTTAATTTCCTTTTCTTGATTTATTGCCTTAGCAAGTATTTCAAGTACTATATTGAAGAGGAGTGGTGACAGGGGGTAGCCTTGCCCAGTTCCTACCTTTAAAGGGAATCCTTCTCACTTTTCTCCATTTAGGATGATGTTGGCTGTGGGTTTCTTGTTTATGGCTTTATGTTGAGGAACGATAACTCCAGTCCAATTCTCTCTAGGACTTTAAGCATGAAGGGGTGTTAGATTTTGTCAAAGGCCTTCTCTGCATCAATTGAGATTTTCATGTGGTTTTTGTCTTTCAGTCCATTTATGTGTTTTATGATATTAATTTATTTATGTATGTTGAACCATCCCTGCATTTCTGGTATGAATCCAACTTGATCATAGTGGATGATATTTTTGATGTGGGTCTGTATGAGATTTGCAAGTATTTTGTTGAGAATTATTGCATCTATGTTCATTAATGAGATGGGTCTATAGTTCTCTTTTTTTGTTGTTGTACCATTGCCTGGTTTTGGTATTAGAGTGATGCTGGCTTCATAGAAGGAGTTTGGAAGAATTCCCTCTGTGTCCTTCTGAACAGTTTCAGTAGCAGTGGTTGTAGGACCTCTTTAAAAGTTTTATAGAATTCTGCCGTGAAACCATCTGGACCAGGGCTTTTTTTAGTTGGGAGGTTTTTAATTACATCTTCAATTTCCTCAAATATTATGGGTTTGTTTAAACTGTCAATCTCTTCTTGGTTTAGCTTTGGTGATTCCCGGGATTTCAGATATTCATCCATTTCTCTTAGCTTTTCAAATTTAATAGAGTATAGGTTTTTTAAGTAGTCCTGTATGATTGCCTGTATCTTTTCATTGGCTGTTGTGATGTTTCCCCTTTGATCACAAATTCTATTGATTTGGAGTTGGTCTTTTTTTTTTTTTGCTTAACTAGGCTAGAGGTCTGTCTATCTTGTTATTCTCTTAAAGAACCAACTTTTGGATTCAGTGACTTTTTTTGTATTGTTTTCTTTGCTTCTATTTCGTTAATTTCTGTTCTGATTTTTGTCATTTCTTCCTGTCTGTTGCATTTAGGATTCATTTGTTGTTGTCTTTCGAATGTTTTAAACTGCAGAGTTAACAGTTAACTGATTTATTTGTGCTCTTTCTCTTTTGTTTGTTTGTTTGTTTGTAGGCACCCAGAGCTATAAACTTCCCTCTTAGGACTGCTTTTAAGGTGTCCCGTAGGTTTTGTTGTTCTATACTGTCATTGTCATTTAGTTCCAGGGATGCTTTTATTTCTTTTTTTATTCCTTGACCCATTCATTATTCAGGAGTGTGTTGTTTAGTCTCCATCTATTCATATAGGTAGTAGGGCTTACTCTGGTGTTGATATTGAGCTTTATTGCACTATGGTCTGATAGAATGCATGAACTTATTTCACTCTTTTTGCATATGTGGAGGTTTCTTCTCTGTCCCAGTAGGTGGTTGATTTTGGAGAATGTCCCGTGGAGTGGTGAATAGAAAGTATATTTTCTGAGCCGGGCATGGTGGTGCAGCCTTTAATCCTAGCACTTGGGAGACAAAGGCAGGTGGATCTTTGTGAGTTCAAGGCCAGCCTGGTCTACAGAGTGAGTTCCAGGACACCTGGGGATATGGGGAGACCCTGTCTCTAAAAGACCAAAAAAAAAAAAGTATATTCTCTGGTGCTTGTGTGGAATGTTTTGGTAGATGACTGTGAGGTCGATTTGCTGTATCGTATTGTTCAGTTCAGATATCTCTCTGTTTATTCTTTGTCCAGTTGATCTGTCCAAGGGTCTCAGTGGGGTATTGAAGTCCCCTACTATGAATGTGCTGGAGTTAATCTGTGCCTTGAGGTCCTGTAGAGTTGTGTTTGTAAAGATTGTTGCACCGGAGTTTGGTGCATATATATTCATATTTGTGAATTCTTCATGGTTAATTTTCTCTTTAATAAGGATGTAATGGCCCTCTTTGTCTCTTCTGATTGCTTCTACTTTGAAGTCTTTATTGTCTGATATTAAAATAGCAACTCCTGCTTTCTTTTTGGTACTACTTGCTTGGAATATTTTTTTCCATCCTTTCACTTTCAGTTGGCACCTATCCTTGAGGGTGAGATGGGTTTCTTGTAGACAGACAGGATTCTGTTTCCTAATCTGTTTTCCCAGTCTATGCCTTTTGATTGGGGAGTTTAGTCCATTAATAGTTAATGTTATAATTGAGAGATGTGTTTTCCTTCCTTTTTCCTGATCATCCATTTGCACTTTTGGTCTAGGTTTCTACTTTTACATTTATGCTTTTATTAATTTCCCTTTCAATTTGCCTAGGGATAGCTGCTCCTCTTTTCTGCCCTTTGAATTGCTTCAAGTATTCTCTGAAGCTTTGATTTTCTGGATATGTATTCTTTCACCTGTTTATTTCATGGAAGACTTTTCTCTTTCCTTTAACCAGAATCAACATTTTTGCTGGGTATAGTAACCTGGGTTGGCATTTGTAGTCATTTAGTACTGGGAATGCTTTGCTCCACATTCTTCTTGCTTTCATAGTTTGCACTGAGAAGTCAAATGTAATTCAAATAGGTTTCCCCTTATATGTAACTTGATTTTCTCTTGTGGCTTTTAGAATTTTGTCTTCATATTGGGTGTCTAGTCTTCATATTGGATGTCTAGTGTTTTAACTATGATATGGCATGGGGAGTTTCTTTTCTGGTCTTGTCTATTTGATGTTGTATGTGATTATTGTATTTGTATTGGTTTGTCTTTTTTTAGTTTGGGGAAATTTCCATCTATTATTCTGTTGAAGATCTGATCAATACCATTCTTTTGGGATTCTTCTCCTTCCTCTATCCCTATGATGCAGAGGTTTGATCTTTTCATAGTGTTCCACATTTCCTGGTTGTCCCATTCCTGGGTATTTTTATTTTTATTTTTATTTTTATTTTTATTTTTTAAAATTTTATTTATTTCTGTATGTCTATGAATGTACTGTCTGCATGCAAGTCTGTACACCTGTGTCGTGCAATGCCGCTGGAACTGGAGTTCTCCTGGAATTGGAGTTTCAGACGGCTCTCGGCCGCCATGTGGGTGCTGGGGACCAAACCCGGGTCCTCTGTAAGAGCGGTCGGCGCTCTTAACCGCTAGGCCATCTCTCCAGCCCCAATCTGTTATATTTTAAAGTACATGTACAGCTGTAGTGGCGCATGCCTTTAATCCTAGCACTTGGGAGGCAGAGGCAGGCGGATCTTTGTGAGTTCAAGGCCAGCCTGGTCTACAGAGTGAGTTCTGGGATAGCTGGGGCTACAGGGAGACCCTGTCTCCAAAAGACCAAAAAAAAAAAAAAAAAGTACATGTACACTACTTTTCTGTCAAAAACCTTATACATCTTTCAGTTATCAAGACAAAGTAAAAATATGGTTGCATAAAAATTACAAAAATATAAATTTAAATAAAATATAAATTGCTGAAAAGATAGTAAAAAAAGATTAAAAACCAGTTGCATGTACTCTCATCACACTTTTAGTTTAAGAATTTGCAAGCTGGGCTGGAGAGATGGCCTAGTGGTTAAGAGCGCCGACTGCTCTTGCAGAAGACCGGAGTTCGATCCCCAGCACCCACATGGCAGCTGAGAACCATCTTTA
>VZQC01010259.1:23123-33869 GCA_009823505.1 Rhizomys pruinosus
ACCTGCCTCTGCCTCCCAAGTGCTAGGATTAAAGGCGTGCGCCACCATGCCTGGCTTTTTTTTTTTTTGGTCATCTTTCTTTGTGCTCTTGGCTTGTGGATTTCCTTTTGCCTGTATTCCAATGCGAACCACAAATGCCTCTTTACTATGTTGAAGGATATCTTTCCCTGATTCCTTCTCTTATTTATGGAGTGTTAACTTGTCTAGATTTCAGGCTTTCAATTTTGGTTGTATATTGGGAGGCACAGCTCACTCTTCCCTTTCTATTCTATAAGAACTGGGTAGGTAACAGCCGTTATGACACCCTCTGAGCCCTGTGCTCTTCTGTTGCTGCCATCCAGTTCCTCTAGGTTGGTTGTAGGGCTTACTGAACACTCCCTCTGGATTTCCAGTTGGGGGGGTGGAGGGGGGTGCTGCCTGTTTATCCCACCCCCAGTAGCCTGCAGCTGAACTGGTCTTGCCCAGGTCACCTGCCTGTGTCTACATTATTTTTCTATATGATAGTTTTAGTTATCTAAAAATATTGACATGTTGCTAAGTTTCTCCTCACTAAAAAATTTGCCTACATTGTCATGACATACATAATTAACACTAAAACCTATAGAAGATAACCAGCTCTTTAACTGTATTTCAGTTTGTACCTACCATTTCTGAAAGAGGAAAAGTAACTGCAATAATGAGTTAATATTCATATAACTTTTTAATTTTTATTTTGTCTGTGTTAACAGACATGTAGGAAAGTGTTCCCATGTTGTGCAATGCCTGTGGAGGTCAGAAAGATTCAGATCCGCTGGAACTGGAGTTACAGACACTTGTAAGCTTTCATGTGAGTGCTGGGAATCAAACCCAGGTCCTCTGTAAGAGTAGCCAATGCTCTTAACCACTAAGCCAACTCTCTAGCCCAATTGTGCTATTTTACATAGTAAGAGAATCCACTGACCTTTATAGTTGGAAAATAATAAAGACTTGGAGATTTGGAGAGCATTGTACCCCAAGACAAAACAAAGGCACTAGAAATCTGTCTCAATCCATCCACTACATTTTTCCTTCCTTTGTCATCTGTATTTTCAGAGTTATTCCTCATAGTGGCAAAGAAGATTACTAGTTATCCCAGATTCACACATTTATTAAAACTCAGGCTAAAATATTTCTTTGGAATAACTACAACTTGTGTAGTGTGTGCTCTCCTCGACTTGGAGAGGCAACTGATGTGGCGTGCCCTCTTCCACACTTGGAAAGGCCACCTGGGCCTACTGGATAAAGGAAAAGGGAGAAATAAAAAAAGAGCAAAAGGCAGCCACCCATAGCTATCTTTTAACCTCAGGGGCCAGTGGTTGATAACCTTTTTCTAGCCCACTTGTCAACACCTAACACCGACACTGGGCAGTGACCTATCAATTCCAATGCTGGACCTCTCAGACTGATGCTTGTTCAGCACTCTTCAGTCTAATTCTGCCAGCACAGACTTACCACTCACACCAGTCATCCTGCTGTTGGATGGATGCTGGACTTCACAGGC
Organism: Rhizomys pruinosus; assembly: GCA_009823505.1. Taxonomy (NCBI): domain Eukaryota; kingdom Metazoa; phylum Chordata; class Mammalia; order Rodentia; family Spalacidae; genus Rhizomys; species Rhizomys pruinosus. Next base: position 24,643 of record VZQC01010259.1, read on the forward strand.
TGGCTCCAGATTGGTTCTGCCCAGCCAAATTTTCAGTGGTACACACCATTCAACACATGCCTGATGGACTTAACTTACACACATGTGGAAATACTGGATCCAGAAAACTCATCGGATGGTAATAGAAATTCAATTTATTGTGTATGGTCCATTCTTTATATAGACGAAATGATGTCATCCCTCTCAGCCAATCCTAAACCTCTGTCTCATGCCCCCTGTATATATCACTCACTATTGTCTCACCCTACATCATGTGTTTGGGTCACAAGCAACTCACAAGTTTATCAAAGCCATTCTCACCTAGGGACAGAATCAGGTTGGAAGGACAGGCAGGCAGTTTAAGACAATGCAGCCATAGGTGGCCTGCCTCTACCTACAAACTTTTCAGTTTTCTATCTGCTTCTTAAACATGCAGTTAGGTGAAGGGGGATGATGAATCATTGTAGTTTGGTTAAGGGAATGATGTGTGGCCTAAACCGAAATGCAAAACTGACAACTGCAAGAGGTTTAGAGGCTGATTCCCAAATGGAAAGACTGTGGATAGATAAACAAACATAGACATTCCCTTGATACTCTGACCAAATTTCTTAATCACTTAATGAACTGACTTTAGGAATTATATAAATTCTGTAATGATGAAGATATTGAGAAGATTCATCCATAGCTGAGATTTTTAATTCTTGAGCATAAAAAGAAAAACTAATCTTTTTAATGTTTTAATAGGGTGAATGAAATCACAAACAAAGTAGTGGGGGAGTTGCAGAAAAAAATCAGTAGTAAATTTGTCACACTGAACAAAATCTGATCTTTAATTCATCAGAGAATTAGAAGAAATAGAACCTTAGAAGGTAAATGGTGAGATGTCTCAAGAACATGTCATGTCCTTCTTTCCTATTCATCTGCCTTACCTCCTGCATTCTAGATACCTGTGACTGAATAGTTTCTCTGATTCAGAGAAAATTGTTGTCTAAAGAATCGGAGCGATTCACTGAGATGAAAATCAGAGGAGAGTAGTCAATGCATTGCAGCAGATTTGTCCAATTTCATATCTGAGCCTATGACACAATAAAGATTAGCTTTGCTCTATATGTCCTATAGAGAAGCTTGCAAGATTCATAACAGTACAAACTGTCCTCTCAATTTAGTCTCAATTTTCAACAAGAAAAATTTCTGGAGAAAACACAATGACATGTACCCACAAAGAATCCCTTTCCAGCCACCAATCGCTAATAGATATGGAAAGTATTAAAGATCACTAGAGAAATGAAGGAAATTAGAAGCATGGGAAGAACAAAATCAAATTGTTAATTTAAATTGTGCAATGTAGACAATTAAAGGAATGAAAATAACTGTCAGTTCAGGAATTATTAGTGATTTTTTTTCAGGCCAGACTACTTTAGCCTTAAACAACAGAAACAGTTTCTTTAAAGACACAATTATCATTATGGAATCCAAAACCTGAAAAGAGATTCAATGATGATATATCTTTTTAAATTAGAAGAAAGCATCCCATATTTCAGAGTATCACAAGTCATAATATACTAAAGGTCATTACTGTACAAAAATTCTACCTTTGTGAAATCTCATTATATAAAATCCTCTAAGAGATAAAAATGTAAATGTTAATTATAAAGAAATGAGAATTGCTCAACAGTTACGAGCACTGTCTGCTCTTGAAGAGGACCTGGGTTCAGTTCCCTGAACCTAGATAGATAACAACCATCCATAACTCTAGTTTCAGGGGATCCAACATCCTCTTCTGGCCTCCGTGGGAATTACATGTACATGGTGCACTTATAGACATGCAAGCAAGACACTTAAGCACATAAAATAAAAATAAATCAATCAGGCCAGGTGTGGTGGTGCACACCTGTAATCCCAGCACTCAGAAGGCAGAAGTAGGCAGAAGTTTATGAGTTCAAGGCCAGCCTGGTCTACATCATGAGTTCCAGAACAGCTGGGATTACAATAATTCCTGAACTGACAGTTATTTCTGTTCCTTTAATTGTCTACATTGCACAATTTAAATTAACAATTTGATTTTGGTCTTCCCATGCTTCTAATTTCCTTCATTTCTCTAGTGATCTTTAATACTTTCCATATCTATTAGTGATTGGTAGCTGGAAAGGGATTCTTTGTGTGTACATGTCTCAAAAAGACCTAAATAAATAAATAAATAAAATTTAAAGGAAATGAGAATCAGCAAAGCCTTTTCTTTTTTTTTGTTTTGTTTTGTTTTTTGTCTTTTCGAGACAGGGTCTCCCTGTAGCCCCAGCTGTCCTGGAACTCACTCTGTAGACCAGGCTGGCCTTGAACTCACAAAGATCCTCTTGCCTCTGCCTCCCAAGTGCTAGGATTAAAGGTGTGCGCCACCATGCCCGGCTAGCATAGCCTTTTCTTTCTCAGTAGAACATCAAACAATTGAGGAAATGGCTTTACAATTCAGAGAAAAAGCCTGTGTATAAAATTTAGTCACAATTAAAAAGATTTAAAGGAATAAAAAAAAACTGTTTTCATCATTATAAATTAGATATCAAAGTGTTGATATTACCAAAAGATATCAAGTAGATGTAGCACTAGTTGTTTTTTTGTTTTGTTTTGTTTTGTTTTAATTTTTATTTATTTCTGTATGTGTATGAATGTACTGTCTGCATGCAAGTTTGTGCACCCGTGTCCTGCAATGCCGCAGAGGTCAGAAGAGGGTGTCGGACTCCCCTGGAACTGGAGTTCTCCTGGAATTGGAGTTTCAGATGGTTCTTGGCTGCCATGTGGGTGCTGGGGATCGAACCCGGGTCCTCTGTAAGAGCGGTCGGCGCTCTTAACCCCTAGGCCATCTCTCCAGCCCGATGTATCACTAGTTGTATAAAATGAAAGATGAAGGTGGAAATGAGAGAGGATGAGTGAAAAAGAGAGTCCTGGAAATAAATCAGACAAAAAGGAAAAGACAGAGAGAGGTCTTCTTGACAGGAAAAATCATAGAAATAATTACCCAAATTTGAAATTACAAAAATGTGTCATGATTTAAATGACAGTTTAATGTGAGGACACAAATCTATCCTACCAAGAAGCTAAAAGTATTATCTTCCAAAGAACAATCGTGAACGGGGAAATTTGTCAAAGATCTCTAAAGTTCAGGGTGTGGGAACAGAGTGGAATGCATATTAACTGAACTTGTACAATTTTTGTCCATAGTTCCTCAATAATGTATTTACAGAACATTTACATTGTATTAACTATTATAAATAAAAATGAAATAAAATCCATATACCCACAGTAGTAGAATGTATGTTATTTTGGAAATCTGTTGAAATAAAAGTTAAGGATTAATTCAAGTTTTGAAAAGCGATATGAAAGTTAGGGGTCTTGAGAGATGGCCTAGCTGTTGAGAGCATTTTTGACTCTTGCAGGGGATACAGGCTCTGTTCACACCACTCACATGCCAGCTAATGACAGTCTAACTCCATTTCAAGGGAATCTAATGTTCTCTGTTTACATCTATGGTAACTATATGACCCACGGCATTTACACACATACAAGCAAAACACTAATATACATAAAAAATGAAATAGAAAATAAAGAAAAATTTCAAATGTATAAAAATTTTACCAGTTACAATATAATATAAAGAATAACCTTTAACCATTTTGAATGATGTAATAGATAGGACAGGCAGGAAGTCATTCAAATATTTACATGGATGCATCGAGTAATAACTGAAAAGTACCAGGGACAAGAAATGGATTTTTGCTTTGTTTATTTTTAAATGTTTTGTTGAGCTTTTGTAATTTCAAACAATATTTCTTACTCAAATTTATATCCCCTCTCCCCCCATCTGTGCCCACCAACTCCCCACCAGACCTCATGTATTCCACCATACATTTGAAGTTCTAGCTGGTGGAGCATTTGTTCCCAGATGTCATTTATTGCAAATTAATCTACTGGAGTCTAGTCAGCCCATCTAGAGAGTGTAAGTAAAGCATATTCTCTCTCACCCAGTAGCAATCAGTTTCCAATAGTTTTCAGTCTAGGGCTAGGGCTGGCCTAACACCCATTTCTCTCCTCCCCTCTGGGCAATTATTTAACTTAGTTGGCATGGGGAACATGGCAGAGCCTCCTTATACCACACAGTCAGATGAACACAGAAGGTTATAACTGGCCGAGTTTTAAAAGAATAATGGACTGCACACTATGTATCCCTGGACAGGACTCCTATATTGAAACTCACCCACTTAAGGCTCAAGGACCATTGCAGAAGAGGGGCCTGGTTCATGAACAGGGAACCAGAGGCTTTCAGGTCCCTGTAAGTTTGCACATGTAAATATGTGACATTGGTAGCATCAAGCACAAGAAACACATTTTTAAATATTTAAAGTTGCATAAATGAGAGAATAAATTTTTTAACTTTCTGATGTCCACTAATACCCTCTTTTAATGTTTTTTTGGACATTGCTGAGATGACTTAGGAGCTACGTTTCCAGAACTTCTCTCCTTGTATGGTTCCATGTTCTAGTTGAATGGGAGAGAAGACTCCATCATTCTTAGGGCACCAGTGGCCTGATGCACTTTCATGTGAAATAGTCACAAAGACTTCTGTCAAGACAGAAGAATAATTAATTTGTTGTTAAGTACTATACAGTAAATAAAACAACATCCTGAGTAGTGTAAATCAAAACTCTAAGGTTTCATCTTATTCCAGCCACACTGGCTAAGATAAAGAGAACAAAAGACAGCAAATGCTTGTGGGGATGTGGACAAAGGGGAAAGCTCCTTCACTGCTCGTGGGATTGCAAAGTCACACAACCTATGGACAGCAGTGTGAAGAAATCTATAAATAACTAAAAACAGATATACCATATGATCCAGTTGCATTACTCTTTGGCATATACACAAAGTACTCAACCTACTGTAGAGATACTTACACATCCATGTTTGTTGCTGTTCTTTTCAAATAGCTAAAAAACTGAAACAACCTAAGTGTCCCTCAGCTGATGAATAGATAAGAAAAGTGTGGTACATGTATAAGATGGAGTTCTATTAATCAGTAAGGAAAGATGAAATCATAATTTTGGAGTTAAATGAATGGAACTAGAAACTATTACACTAAGTAACACAGAATCGGAAAAACAAGTGACTTGTGTTCACCTTCATTTGCATATCTTACCACAAATCTCTTATATGTAAATATAAAATTTCTTGAAAATGGAAGAAACTTCCCAGCAATTCCTGAACACAATTCTGCTTGTTTAATAAGGCTGAGAACATAGTGTTTCAGAAAGGAGTTTCTTGAAGCTTGACAATATTAGTTCAAGCATTTAAGTACAATATTAAACATTTTACCCTGGAAGACAAGAACAGAATTTTTCTTTATTGTATCATAATTAATAGAAGACATAACTGGTTGGAGGGAAGAAATGTTACATTACATAGCAGCCTGAGCAAAGAAATCATGACCCCTTTTAACATCTATTAAAACCAAGAGTGAGCCTGGTCCATTCTGAGAACTCATTTATTCTGTGTTCTTTCAGAATTGTTCCCTGAACAAAGAACTTGTTCTATATTTATTGTGCAGCCAATATGACTAGGAAATCCTGACTTTCAGGGAAGGATTTTTCTACTCTGACACTTACTGAACTAAAACAGTGTATTAGTCAGGGTTCTCTAAAGAAACAGATGCAACAGGATGAATATATAGCTATATACAATTTATTGATTTGCTCATGTGACAGAGTTCAAGGAGTCCAACAGTAGCTGTGCTGCACTGGAGAGGCTGAGAATCCAGGGAATGGCTCAGTCCACAAGTCTGGATGTCTCAGTAGTCCCAATCTGGTGCTGAAGGCCCGATGGATTCCAGGAGATCTGCCAGTCTCAGGACACGCTGGGATCGAAAGGGTTGATCACAGCAGCAAGACAAACTCACCAGTGAGAGAGAGGCAAGCCACAGGAGAAAAGGGACCAGCTCCCTCTGCCGTGGCCTTTTATACTGCCTGCTGGCAGAAGGTAACGCCCACATTTGGGGTGAGCCATCAGGGTTGAGGTGGTCCAATCCGAGGATCCTTTTTCTCTTATTTGTTCCTTAGTCCAGTCAAGTTGACACCCAGGATTAACCATCACAAATAGCAAACACAATAACAGACACATGTTATCAGTCTAACTGCTCTAGTTGTTTGCTAAGAAGGGCCAGGAGGTATTAAGGCTGAAGGATTCTAAAGCCTAGTAACTAAACAAGTTGAGATAATGTTGAGTGAGCTCAAACATAATGTTAACTTTTGTTAAAAGTTATGGAAAATATCCCTTTTTACACAAAGGCATTGCCAGAAAAAAACATTCCCATAAGTTTTTGAGTAGTGGAAGAAGTTTGAGTTGGGTTAAAGGAGTACAGAAATTATTTCATTATAATTATATTTGCAATGTCTTTTTCATTTTCAAAGTTATACATAAGAGTTAAAAACCATACAATTGAATGTTAACACTTTGATACTTATATTCACTATGTAATTTTTATAACCATTTCTATCACTTCAAACATAAATATTGTGGTGAAAATAATCAAAACAGAATATTTCAGAGAGAACTCTGTGATAAGTTTCTTCTTTCAAACAAGACATCAGTTTTCTAGTTAGAATACTTGAAAGCCACAGATCTATGTATTTGAGGGCTATTCCTGATTATGTCTTATTGAAACCTGATCCATTCTTAAAACCTTTCAGCTACAAAAGACACTTTTACATGGGGACAAGCAGAGCAAACATTGGTTTTTAAAAATGAATGGATGGCAAAGCAGGATATTGTAAAATAGGGCAAAACTGGTCCAATAGCAACTGACAGCACATTCAAAGTAGGAATTCATGGTCCCTTGAATCTGGCATCAGGCTCCCAAGAGACTGAGTGCATGTGCCAGACCATGCAAGGAGCATTACCACATGGTGGTGGTAGCAGCAGAAACTCTCACTGCAAGGACTTAAAATATGACTCTGGTAAGATGTCTCATCTCTTGTTACCATGGACATAGAGGAAGATGGCTGGGGACACCAAGAAAGCCAACTGGATTCACAACCATGGTTAAGAAAATACTTGGGCCTGCCCCTCCCACTTGACCTTGTGGGCAGAGGTTCACCCTCAACCATGCCATGCACTCACCTATTCTCCTGGGCAACAGATCCATCCAGGCTTGATTGCAACCACCCCAACATGCTCCGTTCTGGGGAAGTTCTCTTGACAGAGGCTGGGCCTGCAAGCAGCCACTGAACAACGTGCTCATGGTTGATCATCACCATCCAGTGGCAGTGAAGACCTGGATCGTGTTCATCAGCAGCAATTGAAATCTGAGAAATCTACAGATTTCAGAAAATAAACTAAAGGACACTGGTGTAAATCTGTGATGTGAATCTGTGAAACTTCCCCAACTGCCTCTCAGAGAATCTTGGATTGGAAGTTTGTGAGCTAAGAGCTGCCTGATGTGAGGACCATGCTGCTGCTTTTACACACAGTAAAACCTTTGAGGAAACAATCTATTGGAGAACACCTTGGACCATAATGGGGTGATTGTGCTGAGTGATGACCTGAAACTGGCAAAGTACACTTGGGCTACAAACAACTGACTGATAAGGAATTCTAGCGTTTCTAATTGAGGAAAAGAGAAATCCTTTCTTGACATTCTTAAGCAGTAAGAGAAACAGAAAACATTTGTGAAAATTCCATTCCAAGAAATTTTGATGTATTCTGCCTCAAAATCATATACAAAGGGAGGGAGGGGCCCTTACTTTGGCCTATAAAAATTTGTAAGCATTATAGATCACTAACATTCTAATGAGATGTGATTTTTCTGCCACCCAGTTTAAATGTGTAAGATGGATAAAGTTTTTCATTTGATAATAGAGGATACAAATCTGGGGGTGTAAGATGATGGTGGACATGGAGGAAGGGTTTGAATATGGTCAAAATACATTTAATAAAATACTTGAATCAATAAAATTAACCAAAAATGTAGGATTTCATTTAGCTTGTAGTATATGTCAGTGCCAAGAATTTAGTATAGAGAGCTTAGTTGGATATGGATCAGATATTCCAGTATGGTATCTTTATTCACAGATTATTAATTTTCTGTACATATGATACAAATCCATTATCTGCTATAATACAACTCGAATCAATCCAGTAACAATATTCATTCATGCGTACATACATTTATTTCCAATTATTCAATGATTTATTAATGTCTAACACTACATATAAGTTAGTATGCAAGACAAAAGGTTAAATAATGTCCATAATAAATGTATAAATATAAATGCATTATTTGATCATAGAAAATGCAGTCAGTGCATGAGAAAATCCAAAATATAGCACTCTGAGTTTAAATATACTATTTTTACCTTAGTGATAAACGTATTTTAAGTTATATCTTTTAGTCTAAAAACAGACTTAGAGAAATAAATGAAGAAAATTCATGTGTGAATACAAAGAAATAGTTTAGCTATAAAATGGGAAAGGAGAAATATAACATACTTTAATTCAAATTTATGTTTTATGAAAGAGAAGTGAAGCTTCAGTTTTGACAAAACTATTTGGTTAATTCATAAGAATTGACAAAGCAAAGCTTATGAAGCTGTATATTTTTCATAACATTTTTGTCTAAAGAAATTTACTTCACATTTTTCTTTCTTTTCAATTTGCAGATTCTTGTTTGGCCCCCATTTTCACTATGGTTGACTTCTGTTTTTTTCAATTATTGTTTTTTATTGATGCTTTGTGTTTTTCATACATCATTTTTCAATTCAGTTCAGGCATATTTCCCTTTCCCTTCCCCCCATCCCACCCCATCCCATCCCAGATCATGCATTCTGCCATAACTGTCCTGCATCTTTCTCTCAGTTTTTTTTTCCATTTTTTAGCAATAAGTGATAATTTATGAGTATTAGGATCCCTCATGTAAAACCAATTTGCAGGCTGTTGTGCCCAAACCACCACAGCCCCGCCATCCAGCAGGGGGGTGGGGGAGCTTATATGTTCAATCAAGTTGATCAAATGAGTGTCCAGACTATATTGCTGTAGTTTCACCATTCACCCCAATCGCAGCCCTTACATTCTACCATGCCCCCTCTTCCGCAGATTGTTCCCTAGGCTTAGAAAAGGGGCACAGGTGGATGAGAAGCAAAACAGACTACTTTCTCTGGAGCTGTTGTCTTGGACTCTGGTCAGTTCTGGCTGTTTCCTTTCATGGGCTGACA